>FIZU01032220.1:0-13887 GCA_900064475.1 Pseudococcus longispinus
ACCGTTTTACGTTGAATATACGTTGTCGTATTTCTGACGCTTGATAAAAAAAAAAAAAAAAAAGAAGATAAGTTCAATATTAACATACTAAAAAATTACTAAAGCATCACGTCAGAATAGCGTCTAGTAACAC
Source organism: Pseudococcus longispinus (assembly GCA_900064475.1). Taxonomy (NCBI): domain Eukaryota; kingdom Metazoa; phylum Arthropoda; class Insecta; order Hemiptera; family Pseudococcidae; genus Pseudococcus; species Pseudococcus longispinus. Next base: position 134 of record FIZU01032220.1, read on the forward strand.
TCGTACTTAATTGGCTAATATGAGTTCATTTTACCCTCATTATCAACGGAGCGGGGTGGCTCAATTGGTAAGGAGGAGTAATACCACGCCGGGGGTAGGTGGTTCAAACCCACATGGTGGCAGATTTCTTAACTGGGTTTTCATTTTTTCTAGAATTATGCAGTACCACATTTTATGAAAAATGCATCTAAACAATTGATCGATGCATTTTTATACTTAATTAAAAGTTTTAATTAAGTAATTGAATGAAAATTACGTCAATTTTGCGACTGGTTTACACCGCGGTAAAAACATTGTAAATTTCCTCTTGGTACCTACTACCATTTTGCGACCATATTTCTGTCGCATTAACGTCGGTAATACTTCGTGGTAAAATGGTGGACGGTACCAAGGGGAAATTTACAGCGTTTTTACCACGCATATTATTGTCGCAAAATCGACGTATTTTTGTCTTTTTTTTGACGTAATTTAGTCGCACATGTTTCACGGGATGTATTTCTACACCTTATTAAGTAGGTACACGTATAGTACACACAATACACACGCGTACGCGTAAGTACCTAGGTAGTGGTACGTATATGTACGTACTATTACCACCTTAGACCTACCTATAGTGCCTAACCTACTGCTTCACTATTGTAATCTTACTATTATTATAGGTAGGTTGATATTATTGCTAATTTGTTCGCATATTTTTTATCGAAGTAAGTATACCAAAAGATAGGTTGGCAGGTAGGTACCTTACTACGCTTACTTCTTTACGGGTGAGGGGTGAATTTGAAATTAAATGTTACACAACCACATTCGCGCCCACCGATTAACGTCTAAAGCCACTGGATCGCTTACCAGTCAATTTCAATGAGATATCGAAGAAAACAAACACCGAATGCGAATCGAATAAATATGGTCGTATATACACCTAAGTACATGTAGGTACCCTAGCTACGCGAAACATTTTTACAATTAACTACCCTCGTGAATAATTTGTTGCAAAAATTAACATTTGTCGCATTTTTTCCGATGCACTCGCGTTCAAAAAATTAAAAAATTACTTTACACTCTCGGTAGGATCGACGCTGCATCGCAGTCACATCTCACATTTTCCATAAAAACGCGTTAAGCTCGTCTACTGCGAGGAACGACGGAAGCGCAACGATACCTACTTAGTACCTAACCATCGCATTACTCCAACTCAACTTGATAATTACCTAGGTACCTATAGTTAGATACGTATAAAGGTTATAATCCGTACTTACTTTACTTTTTTTACAGTTACAGTTCACATAAGACGGTTCCGCGAATGACGGAATACATTCGCAAATATCGCAAAGATTCCTGTTTTGTGATAACGAATTTCTGACAGAAAATAGCGCAAAAACACCGATAATGCAAAAATGTTGTATTTCCATCGTAAATACTTTCGAAGAAAAGAAACAGAAAACAAAAAATGGACAAAAATTTAAAGTCACTTTAAAAACACAGTTTCATTTTAAAAACAACAACAGCAACGCCAATAATGAACAAATGAAAATGAAATGAAGCGAGTGTAGAGGCCTTACATATTCGTCGAATGCTACGATAGCGTCAAGTTTGGAATGATGAAGATTAACTAATAGCCAATCTAATGAAACACCAAACGGCGTGGTGAGTCGCCGATAAATGCAACGTGACGTGTTTATGCACGATAAACAGTGCTACCAGCTATAATATTAAAACGTTTGTACAACCAACTACCGGGTGTCCCAAAATATCTGGCTCGACTCCCCCCTCCCCCGGTGACATTTTGTTCGCAAATTGGTAACATTTGAATCAAACTGACCAATGAGCGTTTGTTTTGTTTTTATCAATGTTATCGACTTTTGAGCAAAATTTCACGGAGGGGGGCAGGGGGTGCCAGATATTACGGGACACCCGATATACCAATCAAAGTGACGTAGACAGGGGGCAAGGTGGCCACAACTCCCCATCGTGGTTGAAATGTCGGAAAAAAGTAGGAAATTTCAGGGTATGAATGCCTTTTTTTGCACAAATTTTCACTCTGGCTTCGTTGGGGCTGAATGATTATGGTTACTATGACAAAAAAATGAATATTTGATAAAATTTCACATGAAATCGCAGTTTTTCTCGTCATACCCCTGCGAATGACTGTCTGGCTATGCTACTGAAGGACCACCAGTGAACACCGAAAATGCAGTATACATGGTACCTAGACCTACTACCTACCTCAAAATACGAGTAAGTATGTCATGCGCATCGAAATTTCAAAACCTGATGAAAAGTGAAAACGATACTGTTCTCGTATCGCTTCGCGTTGTTCGGAAAGTAAAAAATATGGAACGGGATTGATAAGTAATATTTACTTCCTGTAGAACGCATCCTTTTCAAGCTTAGACCTTCGTATCGTATTTGTATTAGTACATATAATTAATTGTACTACGAGTATACGCGTGTTAAACGAATTCAGATAAGTACGAAAACTAGCTCCCCGCTCCCATACACTACACCTAGGTAGATGACTCAGTCTATTCTTAATGGCAATTATGTACAGATATAGCAGATAAAATATGGATGTAACATGTACACGTAGGTAGTAGGTACCTGGTAGCAACATTACTAATGATGTTCACTTTTCCGAAAAGTAATTTTTGTGAAAAGAAAAGTGAAAAGTAATGAAAAGTGAGGTACGTGCAAATACTGCTTATAAAGGGGTCGTGTGGGGTATCATTTTGAAGTTATCATTGAGAGCTTCGCAATGATGACCTCAAAACTGAATAATAATGTCTAGTTTTTTGTTTTATTTCATTTTTGTGGAATTCGTAGACATTTCTTGAAGAAGTCGAAAAAACAAAAAAAAATGTATCGCTTATTAGATTATAGGTACCGGGAAAAAACGAAGAAAATCATGTATTTTTGAAAAGTACTTTTCACCGACTAACCTTTAAACATAACTACCTAATGTACGATGCGTATATAAGTAGACAAATGGAACGAATATACGTATGTGTGATTGCCTAATTGTGTATAAATGTACTGACGAATAGGTACCTACTTCAAATTGCAAGCGTGATGCGTGAAATCCTTCTCATAGAAAAAAATAGTTCAAAAATCAAACAAAAAATCTGCGACGTATTCATCCATCCTCCCTCCATGGATGAAAACTTTCAAAGTCCAACTCTTACCCGCAGAACCTATACTGATTTATGTAGGTACTATAGCAATTCAAAATCGGTGGGGCGGAACGGGGTCTCTTCGTCTGGACTCGTAACCCTCAAAGCTATGTACATAACGCAGCACTTTCGTTTTCGTTTTCGATTTTTTTTTTTTGGCGCATGATTTGGTCACGTGTGGCGGCGTCAACGCCTCAAACATGTCGCTCGCGCTGCATTGATAGTCGCGTAGGCGAACACGCTTGCTGTCAAGCTTTCACGTACATAGTACATAGGTACCTATACTTACTCAGATATGATTTGTAATGAACATTAATCCGTTGCAGCACCCGCCGCTAGACGGTTTATAAACTACTCGAGGGGATGGTTTCGGATTTCAAATTAGGCGATGACTGGCGAGTGACGACGTACCGTTGCTTTTTTGGTGAGAAGATTTTTTAAGCCTCCGTTGTGATTTTGGTACGTAGGAAAATGTTCACTCGAACGTAAGTCGCGAATGTAGCGCTGCACTACAGTGCATCGCGTGCTTAACTTTTTTCTGTCACAATTTTCGAAAAGATTTACGTATGTGTAAGTACTCGTATACGTGGAACTGTAACATTGTACCCAAGTGTGTAAAAAAACAGGAAAAAGTATGTATGTTTGTAGATGTGCCTACACTGGGAGAGAATAAAGAAAAACCCTAAGTACTTACATACCTCGAATTTTGACCAAATCCAAGAAGATGATTCATTTTGAGTTGGAAATACATCGTAACAAATAACAAATATTAGACCCCTAGCTTAAATGGAAACGGAGCGTGGGATGCTCTCGAAAAATTCGTATTTTTCGCCACTTTCGATTAGTACCATCTGTCTGGTACCTCAGTCACCTCCCCCCGCCCCTCTTTCAAAAGTGCAATTTGAATTTCTGCACCCGCCTCCCTAGGAGATTGATCTCGAAATTGGATACCACTTATTGCTGTCTACCAGAGGGTTAAAAAGTTGTAGATCGCCAAAAAATCGAGATTTTTGAATTACAATAGCCACTTTTGATTAGTGCCACCTGCCTAGTACCTCGGTCATCCCTTGAAAAAGTGCAACTTGAGTTACTACATCTCCCTAGGCCATCGCTTATCGCCCTCTACCAGGTGGTTGAAAAGTTACTGATCGCGAAAATATCGGGATTTTTGAGTTAAAAAAAAATAAAATAGGTACCCTAAACTCGGTTCTAAAACCAGACCTAAAAGGCTTCTATTGACGCAGAAAAATTATTTTCATTAAAAAAATTTTCATCGCGCTCTTGCAAACTTTCAATTTTTGGAAAAATAAAATTTCACCACGAAAACCTAAACAAGTTTTGATGTTTTATAAAAATCGAAAGTCGGTAAGACAGCGAAGAGAAATTTTTAATTTTCTTAATCGAAATAATTTTTCGGCACCAATAGGTGCCCTTTAGGCCCAGTTTTGGTACCAAGCGGAGCGTATTTTATTCAAAAACATGAATTTTTCAAAAGTGGCCCCACTTAAAGGCCTCCGTAGCTCTGCCCCTCTTTGAGCAAGGGATTTAAAATTTTCTGCGGCGTATCAACAAATCAAAATGAACCACTCTCTTGGATTTGATCAAAATCCGAGGTATATTTTTTCTTTTCACTCCACCCTAACGTACAAATAGGTAGATTGGTAGGTAGGTAGGCAGGTACTGCCTGCCGTCTAATAGTAAAGCGTGTAGCGTGTGGCGTGTACCTAACCACCTATACAGTGTCGTATGCCTACGTGTGGTTAAATTAAACTCTTTTAATTGGCACGACGACGCGACGTAAATGTTAGGTCTAAGTACTCGTATTAATTTCTCGCTTGATTTACCATATTATCACCGCGCCGCTCGCTGCCATTTTTTCTCTTTCATTTTCTTTGTCACCGTACCAAAATAATTGCCGTGAAATAATCTACGCTATAGTCTAGTACGAGTATACCAAATACGACATATCATGTGTGAAAATACACGTTCGTTGGAGCACGAGCAAGAGCAGAAGCAGAAGCAGAAGCAGCGCAGCGGTAATTAAAATCGGCTTGAAATATTCACTCGAATTAGATTCAACGGCGCAGCGACGGTAGATATAGCTTTAGGTATACCTACTTAAACCCGCGCATGTAGTTGGTCAGCTATCCAGCTATTCGGCGGTGTCGATATACCTACAAATTATTACAAACAATTTAAAAACCACATCTATAAAGTACTGCGAAATGCAAGCGCAGTGTATCTCTACCGCGCCTCTATTTTCTTTCCTTCTTTCTTCCTATCTATCTACCTAGTACCTACCTAAATACGTACGTACGTTACGTACCTACTGCCTACTACTAACTACCTCGCTGATTCAGAACTACGTCGACGTTTCTCCATAACGGGTCTTGCGAAAAAAAATGCTTGGAACTAAACTTGTAGAGGGTGAAATTTTCTTTCTACAGCGAGCTATTAATTTTCTTTTAACACTTAAGAGGCGTAGTTTTTACGATTTTTTTAGTCAAAAGTTCAAAATTAGATATGATTTTTTTTTACATTACCAACTTTGACTGCAAAAATCACGAAAACCAAGGCCTCCTGAAAAAAAACCTAGTTTGCTTAAAGCAGAAAGAAATTTTTACGCCACATAAATTTTGTTTTTAGTATTTTTTTCGTAAGACCCTTTGTTCGGCCAGAAAATTCATGTTTTAGGTATCTATCTAGATAGGTAGATCAAGGTTATTGTAAAAGTTGTCTTTAGGCTGTAACTGTACGTAATAATTATCACACGACGCGGCGCAGCGGTGAAATACTGTTTGGATCGTCATTCGTCACAAATGTAATAAGTAGGTATGATTTGCATATTTCTATCCAACTTTTGAAAATATAAATGAGAGAAAGATAAGTTAGGTATGCTTGGTTATGATGTATGCGTTTTAAACTCGTTGCACACGGCGGGAAGTATTTTGTCACGTCTTGTTCGCAGTTCGTACAAAGGACTAACAATGTACTTGGACCTACCTGTCGAGTACGATACAAACTTTCGGCATTTCAATTCACCGCTAAGCCGAGGAGCAGAGGTAGAGGTATTCGATTAATTGTTTTCGCACTCGCATGGTACCCAAATAATCGCCAATCGGCAAGGAAGAAGGTGCGCGCTACGCGCGTGAATTTTCGTTCCCGGTTGACACGCGGTGCAGACGCTAAGGTATCTACTAGTAATTAACTACTCGTAGTACCCATTACACACTTACTACGAGTATGTTATATGTACTTGCAGATAAATATGCATAAATAATTACCTACTCTAGTTGGAAAATGAATGCGTCATGGCGGGACATAGTTACCTATACCTACCTAGCATCTTTTAGCTGGATATGGTATCCCATGCTTCAAATAACGTCGGCACCACATCGGGTTCTCTACGATACGGTAGAAATGGAAACTTTTTTCTTTTTGTACCGCTATGGCGCTAGTCTCGAGTAGAGTAGGTACAATTTTTCGTCAATCAATTGTTTGAAAAGAATCGAACTTGCGATGATTCATAATTCACCCGAAGTGAGAAGTTAGGTATGTATATAGTACTTTACCCCACCATACCCTACCCTACCCTACCCTACCCTACCCTACCCGACCTTACCTTAGCTACTTGCATATCATATTGACAGATACCAGGTACGTAGCTAACAACTAACTTCAAAAAAGATAGTGGCGGCGACTCGAATCGAGTAATTTTTGACAAACGTGTCAGAAGATACTAGATAGTATAGATAGGTAGCAACGTAGCGGGTCCTTAATATTACGGCGGACTTTGCACAACGTACAACGCTTTTGCGTTGTTTCTATCCGTTTTTAATAACTGAGAAAATAATTTGATTTTTCAGATTATTTAAGCGAGTAAGCGTAATAATTAGGTAGGCAGGTAGGTAGGTAACTTCGTATCTACGTAAGTTACCTATACGTTGACAGAGGTACCCATTCGTTGTACCGTGTACAGTATAGGTATGTTCATACGGTTAGCCATACACTTATAAGCTTGTTGTTTTACCTACTCGATGGTATTTGAAGATTTCGCATTAAAATCGATCGTCCATTGTTCGAACGCATGTACCGTAGCGCGTATCTAAATCCGAACGAAGCGTTTGCGAAAAGAATCGACTATAACTTTAGATAGGTATGTAATAATTTTTTGTGGGGGGGGGGGGGGGGGGGGGGGGGGGGGCTCGGATCTGAGGTTAGATTTTGTTTTATTTATATTAAAACAATTGTAGTCGAGCCCTACAAATGATGGGTACCTATATTTATCTATAGGTATGCATTAGGGTGGAGCGCGAAAAAAAAATGTACCTAGGTATCTAAGATTTTGACCAAATTCAAGGGGATGGTTCATATTTAGTTAAAGATGAATCATTGGAAATTTTAGACCCCTAGCTCAAAAGGGAGCGGAGCTAGGGGTCTTAAAGTGGGGGAACTTTCGAAAAAGACACGGTTTTTGGCCATTTTTGGATAGTGCCGCCTGTGTGGCATCTCGGACACATCTCTAAAATGTCGTGATTTGAGTTTCTACACCTCCCCAAACCATTGGCCTCGAAATTGGATGCCACTTTTCCTACCCTACCAGAGAGTTACAAAGTTGCAGATTGTTGAAAAATCTAGATTTTTGACCAATCTGCAACTTTTTAACCCTGTGGTAGGGTAGGAAAAGTGGTATGCTATTTCGAGGTCAATGGTTTGGGGAGGTGTAGAAACTCAAATCACGACTTTTTAGAGATGTGTCCGAGATGCCACACAGGCGGCACTATCCAAATGTGGCCAAAAACAGAGTTTTTTTTTTCGAAAGTTACCCCACTTTGAGGCTCGCTAGCTCCGCTCTCCTTTGAGCTAGGGGTCTAAAATATTCTACGGTTCATCCCCAACAACATATGAACCTGCACCCTCTTGAATTTGGTCAAAATCTGGGATATATTTTTTTTTTGCGCTCCACCCTAGTATCCTACATAGTATGTAGTAAGTATGTAGGTAGTAACTAGGTATACCTAGATATTCCTTTTGTGAATTTTGCAAAACAAGTATGTACCTAGGTATGTATAATACGCAATGCGCATGTATTCAAGAAAAAAGAACAAAAAAAAATCGAAGTAAAATGCAATATAAAAATACAAATACATACATATCACAACTTTAATACGAGTAGGTGAGGTGAATGGGGCGACGAAAGGCGATACCTACGATTTATTCGCACGTACATCTATGTTTAGGACATTGAGCTCCATAAACGATGCATTGATCTTGGCAGTACTCATCTGCACCGGGCTCGTCTGCGATTTCTCCAATAGCCGAACATTGTTCGCTAGAAAAAGAAAACCATACCTTAGGTAAAGGTACTCGTACTACTTTCGGCACTGGGGCGAGCCACGTGAGTACACGCGCATGCCACGCGCCACACGGTACAGGTAGCTGGGCTAGCTGGCAGAATGACTACTTACGGGCAAGTACAGAAATCTGTCGGGCACACGGATGGAAAATTCACGCAATTCGATTGGCACCACTTATCCATGCCGGGTATGATTTGATATCTTTTACTGGCGGTGCACACTTGAGAGCTGAGAAAAAAAGCGAGGAAAAAAGTTATGTACAGAGCGTGTAGTTTGGCGCACAGGCTTAACCCAGCCTACATGCGTGTAGGTCCGTACACTACTTATTACCTGACAACGCTCGGATACGACAACTGAGGGCCCGATTTTGAAGAAAATTCTCGCGACAACAACAAGGCCGCAGAATGCGAAAAAATATTGACAAACTGCGGAGGTAAGCCGGACGAGCTGCTGACTATGCGTATATCGGCGCAGTTTCGAAATGTTTCCGGATGTCCGCATCCCAAGCCTTCGGTGCCGTTTTCGCATTTACCCCACATATTACCTGCCAATACCGAACCGTCGCGTCGACGCGGCGTGTTAATAAAATTGCCAGAGTCTTAGTCAGAAGGCGTAGCTGTGCAGGCAACTTACGAGTATGTTAGTTAGGTACTTACTAACTTACCCGTGTAATAAGTCCATTGCAGAACGCATTGAGAACACGTTAAATACGGTGGTAACCTAACTTTGTAGTAAAACGTTTCTTTTTTACTAGAATCTGGCGGTATTAAATACCTAACTTCTCTGGTGCCGTGAACGTACAGCGGGAATCTGTAACGAAAATTCAAAATAGCGAAATGACGTCGTAAATGCGCCTCAACTACGTGCGGTAGGCAATTGTGTAACTACGAGTACGAGTGTACCTATACTGCGCTGTACCTGAGCCTCAAATTCTTAGATGAGAATTTTGAGCTTTCGGTTTAGAATAGTACTCGTCGAGACCAACCAGTACATTTTTTGTTTACCCGCCTACCTCTTTTAGTTCGCTCAATATTCCAGCTCAAATTGTGTTCAAAGTTACCTCACTTCCCCACTATTTGGGGTAATTTTGAACACTCCATTTTTTTCATGTATCTGATTTCTCACATCAAAAATAGTCAGAATACCAACCCTATTAAGGAAAAATCCGCGAAAACGCAGTAAAATACGTAACTGCGTGCGTTTTTTCACGCGTATTTTTCTGCCTAAAGTCTCAAATTGTCGCAGTGCGTTTTTTGGAAGTACATAAAATAAGCGATAGTATGCGGTTTTACACGATCATTCTGCATTGCAGCAGTAGCGGATTCGAAGGGAGGGGGGCTGAAAATTGAAATTTTTTTCATTTTTTTGGTCAAAAGTTGATATAAAACCTGTAAGACAAGTATGCGATGCGAATTTGTATTTTACTGTAAAAAATTGCGAAAATACGTAATGCGTTTTTTGGCTCGCGTATTTTACGTTGCGTAAAGTCTCAAACAGTCGCAGCGTTTTTTTTGTTGCGACTTATGATGCGTATTTTTCCCTAACAGGGAAGTTTTAGCTCAGTTTTAGGACACGTTGCTAAAATAATTTTCTGAAAAAATTTTATATGTTCTCGCATCTGGATGTCCTATACAGTATAAACAATTAATTTAAGCACCCTCCGAGGGCTTGCAACTCCAACGCCACTAGTGCAGCGTGTCGTTGGAGCTGCAAGCGCTCGGAGGGTGCCAAAATTAATTGTACAGTATGTACACATACAGGATGGAGCGCGAAAAAAAGGCATACCTCGGATTTTGATCAAATTCAAGGGGGTAGTTCATATTTAGTTGGAGACAAACCATAAAAAATTTTAGACCCCTAACTCAAAGAGGAACTGAGCTAGGAGACCTCAAAGTGGGGTAACTTTCGAAAAAAAATCGTGGTTTTTGGCCACTTTTGGGTAGTGCCACCTGTGTGGCAACTCCAGCACATCCCTAAAAAGTTGCGATTTGAGTTTCTACACCTCCCCAGGCCATTGACCTCGAAATTGGATACCACTTTTCGTTCCTTACCAGGGGGTCAAAAAGTTGAAGATTGCTGAAAAATCAAGATTTTTGATTTTAAAAAAAATTAAATATTTTTCGCTTGGTACCAAAACGGGGCCTAAATGGCTCCTATTGATCCAAAAAAATTATTTCGATTGCAAACGTTGAAAAGTTTTTATTGCAGTGTGACCAACTTTCGATTTTTGTAAAAAAACTAAAATTTCGTAATTTTTCGTGGTGAAAATCATTTTTTACGAAAATTGAAAGTTGGTCGCCCTGCAATTAAAACTTTTCAATTTTTACAATCGAAATACTTTTTTGGGATCAATAGAAGCCAATTTGACCCGGTTTCGGTACCAAGCGAAGGGTATTTCATTTTTTTAAAAATCAGGAATCTTGATTTTTCAACAATCTGCAACTTTTCGACCCCTTGGTAGGGTAGGACAAGTGGTATCCAATTTCGAGGTTAATGGCTTAGGTAGGTGTAGAAACTTAAATCGCAACTTTTTGGGGGTGTGCTGGAGATAAGTTATCCCACTTTGAGGCCCCCTAGCTGAACTCTCCTTTAAGCTAGGGGTCTAAACTTTTCTATACTTCATCTCCAACTAAATATGAACCACCCGCTTGAATTTGGTCAAAATTTGGGATATGTTTTTTTTTCGCGCTTCTCCTTAATATAATTACCCGGTACCCACCATCCAAAAAACGTATTAAAACAGATTTTAAATGGTGTTCGATGTTACCCCGGAATACAAAATACGAATCATCTCAAAAACCATTGACTTTGGTATAGAGGATTAGAGGTAGACCTAACATTGGTTCATATTGAAGCCAAAGGTCCACGAAGTCAATATTTCAGCTTTTAGTTACCTGCGAATATGCGAACTGAAGTTTGGCGCTTTCAAATTTATCGCGTTAAGAATTTGTAGATTTTTTTTATTGCAAATTTCAACTCGAAAGGGGTTAAAGGTAAATTCGAGCCCAAAATTTTGAAGGTCTCCATCGAGGTGACATTCCTACCAACATTCCACTACACACGTGAGCAGTTTTATCCATTCGAACGTTAATGCATTCTTTGTGAGAGCGCGTTGAAACAAAAAAGTCGCGGTGTTCAAAGTATCCCCATGTCACGGTACTAAGCACAAGTAGGTTGCTAAATTGCTGATACCTTAAAATATACTTGTAGGTAAGTAAGTACCAAGCTTGGCTTACGTAGGCCTACCTGTCAAAACAATTCTGAGTCGCTTCGTATTTCGGGTTGTTGTTCGGACAAAGATAAAGTTCGAATCGTCCTCTGTGATTGGATGTCAGTTCGATGACTATGTCAATGACCTGCGCACATATACGTGTGTATGAACAGACGTAAACACAAGTATGTACCAGTGGCCCCTTAATATCTGGCACCCCCGTGACATTTTTTTCAAAGGTTGGTAACATTGATAAAACAAAACGCACGCTCATTGGTTAGTTTGGTTGAAATGTTACCAATTTACGAACAAAATGGCACCGGGGTGGGGGAGGGGGGGGGGGGGGGGGGGGGGGGGGGGGGGTGATACATATAATGGGGCACCCGGTAGTATGTACTTACCTACCTATTTACCTATACATATAGCACATCTCTATATAGCGCGTACCTTTGGGTATCTAGTATCTACTATCTATACTTCTAATACTCGTACTTCCATATCCTAAACGCTATACATATAGGTAAGAATCTAGGTACGAGTATATACAGGAAGTCTACCAACGTACCTATGTATGGTACATTAGATGGTACAAGGGACGAGAACGAGGACGACCCACGTTAAATAAACAGTGATGCAAGCATCACAAACTTTCCGAACATGAGTAGGTATTTTGAAAAATGTAAATAACGAAAATTCGCAAATATTCGACCAAATTACACTTCTATTATTGATAAAAATTGTGAAAAATATTTTGCTGATTTAAGCAAAAAATCGTGAGCAAAATATTTGGCCATAGTCGTATTCACTCAAGCCATATGAAACCATTCTTTATCTAATCTGGAACGAGATAAAAATGTTTACCGCCGCGTCCGATTCTAACAATCTTCTTATCGCGATCTAAAATGCGACAAGTGACGGACTAGAAGATTTTACCTATTAAATTGCTCGTAAAATTTTTCCTACTCAATGTAATGACTTGAAATTTTGGCATAGCCTTCCTTCGTATAAACCCCAACTTATATCTGAATTTCAACGAGATATTTCAATTAGGGCCGCTGTAATCGTGGTCACAGACATATTTTTGCCATACATACGCGTACATACGGAACATCATATGGAAATTGGTCAAAACAAACTTGTAAAAGGTTAAACTTTTTCTAACCCCAATATCTACGAAAACGAATTTCGCACCGGAAACAATACTTTCCTAACATCTGCGTCGCTACGCGCAGTTCGGAAAGTGAAAACGAAGCGATAAGCCGATATCGATGGGATAACGTTCGTTATACTTACGACTGTGGGACACGATTAACCCGGCAAACGTTAATTCAACAAATATGCCAACTATGCGATTAGGACGACTAATTATTATTTAATAGTGGGAGCTAGGTACATAGTTGCGACCAGTTAGTACCCGTTAGGTCACTACCCATTACACAGCACTCAGCTACATAGGTAACTACTCGTGAAACAGAATATCATTTTTACCCAAGTCTACGTAGGTAGGTAAGTACTGTGTATGTATTATAATGTACGCGTATTCACGCAATCAAGCGTGAACTAGTAGGCCTGCTTATAACAGATTGCTGAATAGGTAGAGGAGAAGTACGAATATGGAATACTTTTATGGAAAACATCATATCTCTACAACCCGATGAAATAGAAAAGGAAGTGAACCCATAGAACGATAGCAAATTTTGTGTACTTTCACATGGTTTTTGTTAAAATTTTTATTATTCGCAATTTTTTTGAGAATGGCAGATTTTCTAAAAAATCCCATTTTGGTGATTTTTTGAGTTAGGGTACGAATATGGAATACCTGAAAAAATTCTGTAAATTGAAAGAAAAAATGAATATGATTCATTTTCAGGGCCAAAACAATAAAATAAAATTATTTTTTTCGTTCTTTTCGTTTTTTTTTTTTTGAAATTGTGGGGTTTTCTGAAAAAGTTGATTTTGGTGACTTTATTTTACGCGGTATATCCAACTTCCTCCGTGGCATCTAGAAACATTTTTTTT
>FIZU01032221.1:0-15889 GCA_900064475.1 Pseudococcus longispinus
ACGGAATGGAAACGCTACCAAATTTTTGGAAACGGAAACCAAATCATAACGAAATGAGATGACCGGAAACGGAAACGGAAACCCTAAAAAATAACGTTATCACAGCCCTGGATAAAACTGAAAACTGAAATGTTTTTTCGAGACTGAAACTAAAACTAAACTGAAATTGAAAAATCCAAAACTGTAACTGAAACGTGAAACTGAAACTAAAAAAATTATTGGTTTCAGTTCCAGTTTTTTTAATCATCCTAAATGCTAATTCTTGTTTCGTTTCAACGTCACGTTTAGTCAGGGATGAAAAAGTGAAAAGCGAAATAAAACTGAAACCGATACAACTGGAAACTGAAACTAAAACCAAAACCGAAAAATCGATAACTGAAACCGAAAAGTGAAACTGAAATGCTCAAAACTGTAACGAAAACTGAAATCTTTAAAACTGAAACCCCCATAACTGAAAACTGAAAATTTTCATTCTAACCGAAACCGAAACGTTCGAAAATCTTAACCAAAACCGATACGCTGGAAAAACCAAAACCAATATCTCATTCAGTCTGTCATTGTGCGGTTCGCCGATTTTCAACTATTATTTTTTCAACTTTTCAAGGCGACCAAACATTTCTTGATATCAGGTAAAAACCCATAATTTTTTGCTAATTTTTCGTTTTTTATTTAGTTGAAAAAAACTTCAGAATAATTTGAAAAATACTAAGCATTTCAAAAAAAGGCCAAAAATACAAAAAATTTTGTTGATGACGAAACAAAAATTTAAAAAATTACATTCATCGAAACATTATTTGAAAAACAAATTTCAAATGCCACTCAGGTCCACTCATGTCATTCCAAAAAAAATATACCTAAAAGACCAAAAAGTTATCAGTTCTGTAAATCGAAGAACCCAAAACCTCTATTCAGGATTCCAATAGATCAATTCTAAATCAAATTATGACGTTAGAAAACAAACATCAGTCAATCAACCAATCAAACCACCCGGTAATACTAAAAATAGCACCAATAAAGCGAAAAATTCGATGAAACAAAATTCGACTAAAAAGTGCAATATTTTTTATTAACTTGGCGAAATTTTAAATTTCTATGGTCTTAATAAAACGTTCTATTTTAATATATTTGAGGACTTCCGCCACATACTGGAAAATTTGCCATTCGTCTGGACATTTCTACACAAAAATAGTAACTTGGCAACACTGTAATTTCAATTTAAAATTAAACATTTCGCAACGGTAGTTACATAGAAAGAGAAACCCATTACTACTCGGCTCTGTCTAGTACATACTCGTATAAGTATAAACAAGTACGTAGGAAATTCCAAAATAAATTGGGGGAAATTATACAAACATACTTGTAACTTCAACGTCTTTTCACATGTTTATTCAAAGATATATTACTCGCAAATACAGAAAAAGTGATCGTTTATCTGGGAATGACTCATTTCATGCATAATCTGTCGATTTCGACGAATCAAACCCGATTTGTTTTTCGAAATGTAAATACCTAGTATTTCAAATCGGTAGGTAAATATTATTCGTATTCGGAACACTCTCCCCCCTCCTCTAGCATGGTTCATAAAATTCGAGCCATAAAGACCCAGTAAAATTAGACCCATAAAAATGGAGCAAATTGCATTTTGAGCCATCAAAGATTTTATGATTTTAAAACGTTCCTTTAGGTGTCCTGATTGACTACCAAAAAGTCCCCGAACCTCACTCCTCGGCAACTCTCCCAAATGTGGACCCAAATTGAACTCTTCGTTGTTTTCCGCTTATAACTCTTCAAATAAGCCTTCAAACAAAAAAATGATCATGACTGATATTGAAGTACATAAAATTTGCAACAAAAAAGGTCTTATTCATTTTTTTCGAAAAGTGAACGGGTGGCCCAAAAATACGCGTCAAAATATACAGGGTGAAAAAAAATGAAAATTGGCCATTTTTCGTGAATAGGTTATAATTTCAGGGGAGACCACATCTCTGCGAATGATAACACACCATGAACCCGCAAAAAAATCCCCACCTTTCTGGACACCTGCGAAACCCCTTTTTTTAATAAATAGTAATAATTTTTCAGCCACTTCCAAAACGAAAAAAAAGTTCAAATAAATATTTTTTGGGGTCGATGGTATGTTATAACTCATAATTCACCTTCATATGGTCTCCTCCGAAATTATAACTAATTCTCGAAAAAGAGGAATTTTCATTTTTTTTCACCCTGTATATTTCGAAGCTTGTTTTTGCACCACCCGTTCACTTTTTGAAAAAAATGAATATGACCTTTTTTGTTGCAAATTTTATGTACTTTAATTTTAGTCATGATAATTTTTTTATTTAAACGCATATTTAAAGAGTTATAAGCGAAAAACAACGAGAGGGTCACTTTGGCTCCACATATGGGGGGTTGACGAGGGGTGAGGTTCGGGGACTTTTTAGTGGTTAATCAGGAACACCCAAAGGGACATTTTAAAATCATAAAATCTTCGTTGGCTCAAAATACAATTTCATTTCTTTTTTTGACTGTGCTATCAATACCGTTGATAGATGAATAAAAATATACTCTCGAGTGAACAATTTTTTTTCAACGAAAAACAGCTGGAATCTTCGCAAGTACGTAATAATTTTTTCAATTTTGAATAGATTTCAGACAATGAGAAATTTTTTCAGAGTAATTGGCAAACAATCTGCATTCAAATGAACAAACAATGAGTCATTATTTTTACATAGTACCATGCCATTTGTATTCGAGTATAGAGAATAAAAGGAAGGGAATACTTGGAGAACATGTCAGGCCATAGAATTAGGTAAGTTTTTATGCATTATATAGGTACCTATATAGGCAAGGACAAAAGAATATTTAATTATAGCAAAACACCTGCTGCAAAAAGTAGGTAATTAATCGGGCACTTGGGTAGCAGAATAATTTAGTCAAAAGAATACAATACAGTATAATTTTAAGGGACTTTATACGTTTATCTGAATTTACGTCATAACATGGAATAGAATATTATCTTCATAGGGCAATCTGCTTACTAGAATTTGAATCAGATTCGATGATAATATTTTATCAGTGGTCAATATAAGTCATCGCGATAAAAAATGAATACGTAAAATCTAATTTGAACAGAATTTTATTTTCTGCGATAAAAATTGTTTTCGAAATTAAATCACGACCCTCTGGTTGAAATGAAACAAATCGATAGTCAGCATTTGGAATAAGGTAAAGGCACGACCGAAGATGGAAAACTATTAGCCTTGCTTGGCGACAACTATCGTCTATCAGCATAATAACATGTTATTTCTGGATCAATAGCATCGTTCGTTTTGACACGAGTTCTTAAATATTTAAGAAATTGGCGTAGTATTGACTTTTACAACCTAATTGTAAAGCAATACGCACGCGATCTCGTGAAAACGTAGTTTTTGTGGGTTTATCAATAATATGATCCTCTCCTCGTGTCATATCATATCCCGTTTCTTATCATTAGCTAAAAACTGGTACTTTGTATTGTAATACGCTTAGAAAATCGTTAAATGATTACACTCGTAGGGTTTTCTATGGCAAAAATTCCATTCAAGTTGTGAATGGAAAGGAAAACGTAATAATAGCGACGATGTGGATTATTTTATGCGGGTTTATTTTTAATCCTGTATTTTTTTTTATATCTTCGCTAAAACGATCTACGACGACGTCGAAGGGTTGGTTTCGAACTCCAAGAATAGAAAAAAAAACTTGTTTTCGTGGTCGTTTCAAGTGTTTCACGTGGATCAATCAATTTGAGAATTTTTTCATCTAAAAATGAACGTAAAATTCGTCATATTCTCAGGTGCCAGTAAGAAGAATTGATAAGCCCATCCGGTCTTTAGAAAATCCTCATGTACAAATACAATTACTACCTTCCAAGCGAACATTGGTGAAATGGGAAAAAAATTCCCCACGATAATTGCCATTAATTAGCCAACTGGTTAACCGGTGTTTCTTCGTTAATAATGCATATTAATGAATAAGGTTAAGTTTCGGTAATAAAAACCTGTATCAAAGTACTTCAATTAAAATGCAGTTGGTTTATCGAAACAAAAAATCGAATATAAAGTAAAAATGGCAAAACGCAGTGACTATATAGACCCCTCGAGCAATATTCATGAGACGATTTATCGGGGCAAATATGCTTAATTCAAGTTTAAAATCCACGTACGAAAATATAGTTATTGAAGTAAGGAAAAATAACAGACAGAAGTTGGTAATTAAAGCATATAATTATAAAATGACCTTACTCGGTAACGGTATCCGCTTCTAATCCATAATCCGTCAAGTAAAAACTGCATATTGTATATGCAATGATGAAAGCAAACAACGATACGAATAATATTCTCTGTACTCGAACTGATCTCAAAAAAATGAAACGGAACATCATGCTTATTTCTGAAAAATAACAAATTAATGAATTAGTCGATGAAACCACAGGTAGAGAATCGTACGCCTACGAAATGAAAGATTGGAGTATAATAAAGGGCGACGATGAATTTACATCACCGAATAAGGGTGAAAAATTGATTTTTGAAAATATGTAACATGTTGAAAATTTCGATTCATCTATGAAGATATCTTCAGATGATCGTAAAAATCCAAGATTGTTATCAAATCTAAACATACTATGATGAAACATTTGGTATGCTGTAATTTAATCTCGTGAATATGAAACGATTCGCAAAAGCATTTCTACGACCCTTTGTATCCCACTGGCCAGTAACCAGGCAATGTGGATAACACCCCCATAGAGTACATTAACACTAAAAGATGTAAACTAATTACCAAATTTCGATTATTCAACAACCACGAGACGAATTTTCCGGCGAAATGCTCCCACTAGATAAAGCATTTCAGCGTCAAATGCTGTTGTAATTCGTCAATTCATCTCGAACTGCAATAGCACGAAATTTGGGCAGATAATGATTTCACCAAGATGCATTTTCGCGAATATCAGATGAAAAGCGAAACATAATAACGGCCGAGTTGATAATCTTAGAAAATATACCTATTTGAAAAGTAAATCGATATAAAATCGCACATCTCACTCCGAAATAAACCGAGCCACCGCAACGAAAATGGAAGCACCGGGCGAGACGAAAGTTCGAAATGAAACTGACGGCGGGCGAATATCTGCCTATCTGGCGGATTTGAATGATGAAAGGAAGGCAGCAGCGGTACGAGTTGAGATTGCGCGAAAAATTCTAGTTTTCGAACAGGGTTACCAGGTGGAAAGATGGTGAAAACAGCAAGTACGAAAATTCGCCATTTTTCTAGCGTTGTTGTATTATTGCTTGGATTTATGTACATTATCTGCATAATTAACTGTGTTTTCCATTTTAATAATGAACTAAATCTACGGTTATGTGGGTAGAGTACACAATGGAGGTTTACAACAATTAAATCACAAAAAAAATGAAAATTAATTAACTTTCACCAAAACTGTAAAAAAAAGTAAAAAAGGTTCAGCTTTTGAGCTTTCTTATCTCCGACGATTTTATTTTGAAAAGAGTAAGCTTTCGCATATTCGGTAGTATTCTTTATCTTTGGTTTGCTGCCTTTCTGTATCTCTTTTCCCTAATTTTCAATGCTATTGCCTTTCGCAATGAATGAAAAATCAAATTCACCTATTCCTCGTGGTGTAAAGTAATTCTGATCCAACATTGCAAAAAAATCAATGTTTCCATTGATTATTTCATTAAATCGGAGATGGGCAAGATCGAAGATCCGTTTCAAAAGGATCTAAGGTCCAGATCCTCAGATCCTTTAAAAAGTGAGAAAATCCAGATTACAAAATCCTGTTTTCAAAAAGGA
This sequence comes from Pseudococcus longispinus, assembly GCA_900064475.1. Lineage (NCBI taxonomy): Eukaryota > Metazoa > Arthropoda > Insecta > Hemiptera > Pseudococcidae > Pseudococcus > Pseudococcus longispinus. The sequence continues at coordinate 5,848 of FIZU01032221.1, forward strand.
TCTTAGATCAGGAATCAGGATCTGAAATCCGAATCTTTTATTTAAAAAAAAACCTTCAAAATAGATCCTTAATGACTCACGTCACAGGCAAGAACACAGAAAATTGGCAACAATGTTATCAGTCCCAAAGTAACACACAGTTATACGGAGTGAACGTTTTTTTGCAGTTTTTTGCGAATAACTTTTTCTGTAAGGGATTTACGAAAATTTTTGTTATTACATTATTTGTAGAGAATAAAATTATCTTTCGAATGGTGTAATTACTTTTGAATTTTACTTCATTGCGGATTTTTAAATAAAGAAATCGTGTGATAAGATTTGGAGATGTCTTCAGATTATTGAAAAATACGACGGTAATTTATTTTTGAATTATAGAGAACTATATATTGTTGGAAAGAACATAAAAAATCCTACATTTTGCTCGCTTCAAGGGCTGAGTTAGCTATTGTAGTTTTTAAAACATAACTTAATTTAATCTTTGAATTAAATTATTTCAGAAACTATAATAGCTAACTCGACACGTGAAGCAAGCAAAATGTAGCATTTTTTATGCTTTTTCCAACGATATATAGTAAACGCATTTATTACCATACACCGAGTATTATTTTGGAATTTGGAACTGATAAACTAATATTTTACGCGTTGCCAATTCGCGTATTCCGGCCTACACACGTTAATTAATTTTAATTTTTAATCAGGGCTGTAAAACTGGTTAATTTTTACAATTTTTACAAATTATAAAATAAAAATGTTTTCAATGCAAAGAAAGAATCTGGATCTTGAGGATCTTTTTTGTATTGAAAATTCAAGAAATCCGATAAAAAAAAAGTATCCAAGATCGAGATTTTGAGGATCTTTTGTATGAAGGATCTTGCCCATCGGCCATCTCTGCACTAAATAAATTTTCACTAATCGTAAAAAATTATTTATTTACAATTCAAGTTAAACTGTACGTAGGTAAATGACTTCTATGTACAAAAACAATCAGTCATAATTAAAAATTAAGGCTTCCACAATCTCAATAAACCATCTTCGCTGTATGTACACAATAAATTCTGATGAGGATGATGGGTAACGCCAATTACATCTTTTTCGTGAACCTATAACAAACCACACGACCGACTTAGAAATCAGAAAATCCATACTGATCCTTTAGTGAAAACTTACGTTCAAAGTACGTTCCAATTTTCCGGAAGTAATGGAGAAACAATACAGCACGTAATCTTGACCGACGCAATAAATCCATTCTCCTCTGGGAGATATGGTACAACAAACAAAGTCACCACCTTCTCTTTTACCACTTGAAAACGATCGTACGATCTGAAATACAACTCGATGTTTATTTAATATCTTCAATTGAAAAATAATTTAAGTATGACAAGTCGCTTACTTGGCCTTGCATATTCATTATGATTACGGTATTGGTTTTATTACACACGATAAAATGTTCGGGATTTTTAGGCAGAGGATGAATTGAGTTAACGGCGACGTCTCCGGCACCTAGGGCTTTATAAGTGCTAATACATTCGGTTGATTTTAAATTCCAAACTTTCACAGTACCGTCACTCGATGCGCTGTGAATTTTTTTCAGTCAGTTATTCGTACATTTGAAATGAATACAAAATGAAAATGGAAAAAATTCGATACCTTAAAATATTATGCCCATCGACAGAAAAAACTGCATCGTTAACAAAAGATGAATGACCACGAAATTCTTTCAAGGTTTTGCCAGATTTAAGACCGTGTATTCTGTAAAATGACATGTCATAATTAACGATTCGTTTATACGAAATAAATTATCAAATATGAAAAAACAAGTACCTCAAAGTGGTATCAAATGAAGCGGACAATATTTGACTATTATCTTTAGAAAATTGTAAACAAGTAACTCCCATAGAATGTGCTTTTTCAATGCGTCTTAAACATTGCCCCGTTAAAATTTTCCAAATGACGATTTTACCATTTTGGGCACCAGATGCTAACATTTCACTGTCACGACTAAATGCTAAAGACAGAACTGCTTCTTCCATCATCATAAAACTTTCCTAAAAAATCATCATTATGTATCAATCGAATTTTAAGAAACGAAAATTTAATTCGGAAAAAATTACTTGAGCTTGATATTTCAAATCTTTTCTGATTTTTCCAGTGGTAAAATTCCATACTTCGATGAACCCATCCACAGTTCCCGTAACTAAAAATTGGCCATCTGGAGAAAATACAGCACATTCTGCGTATGTTTTTTTACCAAGTTTAATTTCTTTGGAAAGCATGGTTGGATATTTTTCTTCTTCTAAATCACGAATGGCAGCTTTACCACGGAACAAATCGATAGTTGTTCCTAAAAAAAATCATAGCGTTTAGCCTCAATACACGTGAGGTGTTTTTTTTCATAATTTCAATTACCGGGTGGTAAAAGCCCTTGATGCTGTTGCCATTTCAATGCCTGTCCTAATAGAGCTAACAATCTCGAAGATGGTACTACGGATACTTCGCCAGCTAATGCAGTAGCAATCGCCATTCTACGTTTTTCTTTCGAGGTACCTTCAGGATAAGCTTCTCTGGGATCGAAAAATGATCTTGCGAGTAAATTTTCTGTCACAACCGAAATATTATTAGATATTGAATATTTAAAAAATTAAAATTTCAGTTCAGTTACCTAAATGAATGTATCGTTCTGGTTCTTGTTGCTTCATAACGATCATAGGGTCAGTTTGACGAAGTAGAGAACGAGCAGCTCCAAGCTCACGTAGTTCGATTAATTCTAATACGACCTACAGGTAAATTTTATATTTACATGCACGTTTTGATGAGGTAAATGAGTTACTTTGATGAATAACCTGTTCGTATAAGTCAATCAGTTTATTATCTGGAAGTTTAAGAGATTGAATAGCTTTCAGGACGGTATCCCAATGTCCATTGTTGATGTCGGCGATAAAACTTTCAACGCTGTCTACAGTATTCAAAGTAACACCAGTTTCTTCCTTCAAACAGAAAACAGAAAGCATTGCACAGGAACTAAATAAAAGCCAAGATGAGCTTACTAGTCGACTTACTTGTAGGCATTGCAGAGTTTTCATTAAATTTGATTCTTTGAGATATTGCTGAATCAAACGAACAACACTGAAAACACATAAACAATCACGAAAGATATGATATCAATAGTATCAATTTTAGTGTAAATATTGGAATATAGGAAAATAGATTGAGAAGAAGGGCTTGAAAGGCGTTTAATGAAGCTGAAAATGGGTACTTTTTGAAACATAAAGCGAAATAAAGATGAAACTTACTCGGCAGATTCAATTTCAATAGACATTGTGATTTCTTAGGGTCAACGAAGCCGATAATTAATTAATATAATTCATCATAAAGAAATGACTGATTGTACCCAATAATTACAGAATTAACTTGATTTTCTATCGTAAATTGTCATAAAAATTTCAATTTATTCATTTTATACGGTCAAAAATTAAGAAAAATTGATTGAAAACTGAAAAGTGGAAAAAATTATAAATAAAATTTTACCGGATCATTTGTTTTTTGGTTTTCGGACTAACTCCCAATTCGATTTCGATTTCGATTTAAAAATGGGAAAATTGTTGAATAAAATGTTTTTGGTTTTTATAGTTTTTAGTTAATTAAATTTTCCACTAATATGACTATTTTACAATTTTATAATTTTATCGTTAAATCCTTTTTTTTATTATAAAAAAGTGAAATAAAAAAGTATATTATTTTCAGTCTTCAACGAGATTTCATACCGGAACCGGAACACTTATTTCGTTATTTGGAGACGTGGTATTAAAATTTAACGGAGGCAACCAATGACATATTTCTCATTCTGATTGGTCGTTTTCGTAACACATTTTCTGGAAGAATCGTTTGTGGATTTATGTGAAAAATTGCACTTTGAATTGTCTAAGTCTAAAGTCTTCTTAAGTTCTTAAATTTTCTATTGAAGAAGTTTCCTCCAAAAAAAGGTTTCAAATTATTCATTTAATCGAACAAGAAGAAATTGAATTGATCATAAAGGTTTGTAGAGTTTAATTTTAACTTTCTAATTCAGATGGTGCCCAAACTGCCTAGAGGTTTGAAAAGTACTATTGCAAAACTTATAAACTTTGGACGCGGCCCAAATCTTCTTCAAAAGGGCTTAAAAATTGTATGCATGATAATAATTTATTAGTGGGGTATTACCTTTTTGGCTACTCAGTGACAGTAGCATTGCCAGATAGTCACTGAAGGGGTAAGAAAAACCATGATATGTTATATGAAATAGCGAAAAATTTTGCAAAAAAGGGATCCAAAACTTCCAAAAGCTGAAATTTTATCAAAAAACTGATAAAATATATATAGAAATGTATTAGCCCCAAGCGGAGCGAGGGAGAAAATTTTTATTAAAATAAAAATCATATCTAGAAGCCAAAATTTCAGCAAAAATGTGTGATTTTATACAATTTTCAAAAAGTTATTAAGCCCAAGCGAGACGAGGGCGAAATTTTTTTCAGATAAAGGCATCCAATAGTTGAAATATGTATCATCATTTTTCCAACATTTGGAAAAATCCCCTACTCCTCCCAAAGTTATACCCTTATGCTGTCAAGAGGGTAAAAAAAATTTTCATGAACCTATTTATTCATCCTTCTTCTACATTTGGAAAATTTTCTTTTCTTGACTCTTGTATTTTCTTGAGTAGCCCTCGCGCTCATATGTAGTACATTGGTTGGGTATGTAGAGTTGTACTAGTCGTATGCGTAATCATTCGTATAACTCAAGTTTTTGTTTGAAATGAATTTCCATTTCCACTGATCGTACATCTCTAGTCTGGAACTGAGTCTCGCAGTAATGAATAAAACATTCATTAAAAAATTTATTCATGTAAACATCATATTTTTCCGTAAGAAATTTACCAAAATAAATTAGTATAAATCCAAATTAGTGGAAGAATAATATAAGGAATTTTAATAGCGTAAGTATAGGAACTTCGGCTCCATCTACATTCCAATTCGACCTTCATTACATCGATGAGTGAGGAAGGTTTATTTGAGCAAATCGTTGTTCTCAAATCGTCTTCTGTTGATAAACAATTGTGATATTCTTTCGATTCTGAGAAATCAAGATAACGACAGAACAACTGTCTTTTCATTCGTTTCCATGATTCGATCCACCTATCCATTTGAAAAAAATATTATTATTAAAATCCAACTTAATCGAATCTTATAAGCTTAACAATAATGAACTTACTTACCCAATATAACAATCACAATTCCATTCATTATTCGACAAATATAAATCAATGAGAAATGTACGATTATAAGAACCGAGTGTGGTTCCAGTGGACGGATTAGGCATAAATCTCAGAGAATTATTTCGAATGTCGATAGAAATGTTTCGAACAATTGGCATATTCCAGAAAATATCATTTTGTAAACTCTCCAATACTGTTCCTTCAAATTTTAGAAAAATTTTTGGAAATGAAACACCCTGTAAAATGAATCAGAGGATAAGTTTGGATAGGTACCTATCTAATTCCATACATCATAATATAGGTCTTTGAATATTTACCTCCAATATTTTAGAATCAACATATTGTAGATTTTGTCCACGAAATATAAAATTTCTCAACTTTTTAGGAAATTGGCCTTTCATTTCGTCATCTAATTTATTTTCTTCCACCTGAAATAATATATAAATTCAAATAAGTAAAATTAAAATCTTATTTAAAGTTTTAAAAAAACTTACCGTAAGCCATAAACTTTCGAGAGCCAAATTTTTTTGCAGAATTCTGGGAATATTGAATCGATTAACACCTGGGTAGGTGCCCATATGCAACGTTATCAGTGATTTTAATCTATCCAGAGTACCCGTCTATTTATGAACATCAAAAAATGAAAATTTCAGCACGATAAAGTTACAGGTGTTTGATTATTATCGCATACCTACTTCGAAAATTTCAAGAGGTAAAGAGCTGATATCCAATTCTCTCAATTCTTCAAAGCCACTCAATAGGCTGTTGTTGGAAAACTCTTTGATGGGATTTTTGGATAAATTTAATGATTTTAAGCTTCTTAATGATAATATCAGTACAGGTATAGAAGTAAAATTGTTATCACTCAAATCCAATACCCTTAAATTGGTGAGATTGACGACAGTTTCAGGAGTAAAAGATGATGATATATTGTTGCTAGATAAATGCAAGTGGACTAATTTTGGTAAAGGAAAATCCGGCGTCTACGAAAAAAAAATAAACAGATGAATTGATTAAATTTTCATATAAAAGAATTTTAAATTAAAATTTAAAAATTTTAATTGACCTCATTGAGTGAATTATTTTTCATTCCTAAATAGATGAGACTGTTTTCTATACCATGAAAGAAACGACTGTCTGGTATCGATTGCGAAAGCTTGTTATGACTCAAATCCAAGTATGCGAGATTAATGAGAGGTCGAAAAACATTATCTTCAAATCGAGTAATGCGATTATAGGAAATATTAAATGAGATCATTGACTGAAAAAATTCAAACATAACAGCATAAGATTGCAATTCAAGATAGGCAAAAAAATAGATACGTAGTACGAGTTGATATTTGAATGTACCTTGAATTTAAAAAATATATCCGGAGCATGAAAAGAAGATATAATATTCTGAGAAACATCAAATTCTCGAAGCGAGCTTCCTGCATCTGGTGAAAATGATTTGTATGGAATTTTTATAAATTCATTTCTAGATATTGAAACTTTCTCCAACGAATCATCCCGGAACAATAGTTCAGGCAAATATTTCAACTGGTTTTCCGATAGATCCACAATACGCAAATTTTTCATCGAAGCGAACAGGTTTGGATGAATATCTTTAATACGATTTTTTCGAAAATTCAAAATCTAATCACAAAATTAATCATTTTATTAAGTACAATTTCGAAACTAAATTTAAACAAATTTCTAATTCACCTGTAATTTAATTATGTTGTGAAATACGTCGTGTTCAACCGTTTCTATCGCATTTTCAGATAAATCAAGCACCTGGAGTTGGCTCAAACTGCCAAAAACGTTATGGCTGACGTTGGCCAAATAATTTCTCGACGCGTATAAATGTGTCAAACTCGATTCCACTGGAAGGAAGAAAGTGTTCGAAATATCGAACACTTTGCTATTCGAGATATCTAAAATCTAGGGAACCAAAGTTGTGAAACGTGAAAAGCTTTACTACGGTTTCGTCTCCATATTCCAATAGGTAGATAGCTTACCTTAACATTTGAAGCAAAACCTTCTTCGTTGCTATCTTGAGAATAGATTCGTAAATTATTGAGATCATTGAAACTTAAATTTAAACTGAACGATGCTAAAGATCCAACCTGTAAAAATATTTGTTCATCATTTTTCGTAAATAAAAATCAAAAGTAGTCACGACAAAAGGTAGATAATCTACCTGTACTAACTTGATCGAGAGTTATGAAATCGAATTCTCTCAAGTTGTTAAAAGAAAGATCTAGTAATTCCAATTGAGGTAGATTTTCAAATGCTTCGGGATGAATAAACGAAATTTTATTTCCTTTTAAGTACAGCCAACGTAATTTTGGCAAATTCGCAAACGCTCGGAGTTCGATAACGTTGATGAAATTATCTTCAAAATTCAGATATCGTAATTCCGGTAAATCGACAAAAGTAGATGTTCTTAAAATCTCTAGGAAATTGAAGGAAAATGATACTTCTTCCAATTTAGCGTGAACTTCCGCCTGCAAAAATTTCAGTTCGAGAATAAATTTATTTTCAAATTCAAATAGGCATATGATAGATTAATTATTTTGAACTCACCGTGAACGTATCCGGATGCAACGCTCGGAAACGACAATCATGGGCACGCAAAATCTGCAACTCTGGCATTGAATGGAAAGAATTGATCGGAAGTTCTTCGAAATTATTAAAGCTGATATCCAGCAAACGTAAACTACTCAAAGGATGCATGGCTGTTTCGGGGAAAATTTTTGCCGCTCTGGCGAATGCATTCGAGAGATACAGCTTCAATAAAGAATGTCCAATCTGTAGGGAAAAAACATTCACGGTTTTTTCAATCGGGTATTAACGTCTATTCGAAAATTTTCTTTATCAACTTACATCTCACCTCTGCAAAAGCAAATTCGTGGATGTTGCTGATTATGTTATTTGAAAGATCTAACAGTTTCAATCCTCGAACATTGATGAATGCTTGCGTATTGATTGTGTTCAATTCTGCATTAGTAATAACCATTTCTTCCATTCCTAAGCCGTATCCGATGAAACTGTCGTATGATAGGTAAGGTATCTCTACATTCGATATTGCGACACGAATTAAACTCTTTATTCTGGAAAATGAAATTATTTATGTAGGCGGTATCTAATTCGGAAGATTAGATATCAACGTAGGTATCGGTATAATATATTATACTGAGATATAACTATGTATTCAACAAACCTGCCTAAATCTCGCAGTAAAGCTTGCCAATTAAGACGCTTTCCTCCGCTAAATTCAACACCCACTAAAGCTCCGTTGTACTCGGGAATTGAAACTTCGTCAATTCTGTTCCCTTTAGTTTTCAGTTCGTGCAAATTTGAAAAGAGTTTAAATAGTTTGGAATCTAGCGAAGATAAATCGTTATTCGACAAATCCAACACGTGTAGATGTTTTTCTAATCCTTTAATCATATCTGGATGAAACTGAACTAATCCACAGCCGCTGAGTGAAATTTCATGAATTTTTGTCGCTTGAAACGTTCCAATCTACAACGTAAAATCTATGTTCAGTTCAATCGAATACATGCACTTTTAGAAACTTATGCTCATGCAAAATTCCTTTGTGTAAAAATAATAAAATAAAATCGTATTAGAAATGCAAGTATTTTATATCACGCAAGCTTCCCTTCGTTAACTCTGTCGTTCGTGTACAAATAGACAACCTACAATACGTACACGTGCAATAATCAGCTTCGAGGAAAAACTACATACACACCTGAATCATACTAATTGGATTTCCATCGAAAAAAGTTCGATTAATGACGGCGAATTTTTGAAAGTCTTCTTCGGATAAGCTTTTTATGTTGTTATATTCTAAATGCAACGAATTTAATGAGAATTTTGTTTGAATACTGCGCCTAGTTGACTCCGAAATGGCGTTGATGTTGGTGATGAAATTGTAGCTTAAATCTAACGTCTTCAATGATCTGTGAAACGAAGTGATAGGAAACATCATGTTTTTGCGATTACAGGGTGTTCCAATTAAGAGTGACCGTCTTCCAACTGGTAAGTAGGCAACCCATCCTGAACCCAATTAGATATATTTGACTACCCTTGAAAATGAAGGGGCAAAGTCAAGCTCATTCAATTTTTTTTTTGAAATCTTGTTCATTATTTTTGAATTTTGATTAAAAAATTTCGAATTAATTTTAAGAAAAAGTCAAAGAAATTGTTTTTTTGAACAAATTTTAAAATTTGAGGAGAAAAGTCATTTTTTTGTCTTTTTCTGGTAATTGATCGCGTATAACTTTTGATTCGAACAAGATAGAAACCTGGGATTTGCACCATTAGAATAAGTATGCTGTTTTACACAAATTGAGTTCATAATAATGGTAGATTAATATAAAAAATTTTTCTAAATTTCAATAAAATTGAAAAAAAATTTAATTTTTTTTACGTTTTTTCGAATATTTTATTAGCTATTGGGGTTTTCTGATCAACTAACCCAAAAACTTTTTGCATGAAAAAAATAGAATGAATACTCCTTCGAATGGCGCAAACTGCAACCTTCTACCTATCGTAGTTAAATTTTTATGACAAATCAAAAATAATAAACAAGATTTCAAAAAAAAATTGTGAATGAGCATAACTTAGCCCCTTCAATTCCAAGAGTAGGCAAACATATCTACTTGAGCTCAGGATGGGTTGCCTCATTGACTTTATATTACATGGACTGCTAGCGATGAATGGGGCCATTGTTAAATTCAGGCTGAACATCCCACCGCGTTCAACAACGAGTTGCTACTTCGTCTTGCTCCTCGCACACCCGCC
>FIZU01032241.1:0-15993 GCA_900064475.1 Pseudococcus longispinus
GGGTATCGATGTTCAGTAATATTTTTCATCTCGAATCTAGTTCTAGGTCAGGGGTATCAATGTTCAGTCATTTTTTTCATTTCAATTCTAAATTTAGGTCAAGGGTATCGATATTCGGTAGTTTTTTCCTCATTTCGAATCTAGTTCTAGATCAGGGGTATCGATGTTCTGTAATTTTTTTCCTATTTTAAATCTAAATTCAGGTTAAGGGTATCGATGTTCAATAATTTTTTTTAATCTCGAATCAGATCGTTTATTCTGGGAGGCGAGGCGGCAGTTCTTGTGAGCCTAGGGGCGCATATACCTTAAATCCATCACTGGTGCGGTGCATGAGTAGTTTGCAGCATTTCTCATTGCACTTCGCGTCGAAGGAAATGGCGAATAAGTAATTTAAAGCACTGTTCATTAACGTTTTACATCAGAGGTGCTGCGTATGAGTAATTTGCAGCATTTTTTCATGTTGATGAAATCACAAAATGTAATCTTTGGAAAGTAATATTTTCATTTGTTCATACTAACGTAAGGAGAATGAAAGTTGACAAATGTGCCATGTAACTTGTAATAAACACTACCGTGTACTTACCTTTTCAACTTCATTTTTCCGAGTTCTTCATTTTATATACTTGATGTGCGAATAGTAAGTAGGTATCCTATGTAAAGTAATTCACCTATCTGAATGTAAAAATGTATGTTCAGTATGCCAAAGTCAATTTTTATTCAGTGCCTACTTCATATCATTAAGTACACCGAGCATCTTATAGAAAAAAATTTCTGGTCAAATGAAATAAGATGAACATCAGTTATGTGATGAGACCAAAATCATCAAAAATATTGGAGAACTAAAATATTTCATGTATTGAATCCTTGTGGGCACATATCTGGGCACTTCTTCAAAAAAAAAAAATCAATGTAAAGCTGGAAGATTTAGATAATTTTTTGCTCTTCAAAATATACATTCATCATTTATGAGCGATTTCTATCCTGAAAATACCATATCGTGGTACATATTACTAGAGGAAAAGGGAGGCAAACATACTCGACATCATGAATTCTTTCATTTTTCAATTTTTTTTTTAGCAGTATTCAATACCTATTCAATCGTAGCTATCTAATAACAATTTTAGTTACGAGAAATTTTTTATTTATCGAGTTTCTAACCTGACAGCGGTAATGTTGCTTTATTGAATCACCGTTGAAAGTCAATAAATTTACACGAACATATTTTTTGTGTTTCGCAATTTTACGTTCGTCTGCTCAAATTTCATATCGTACTAAAAAATCTCATTGCTTTTTTTGAAAATACCTATTATTCATAGTGCTGAATGAAATACATTCTAAATGTCGACCAGATCCAAACAAGCTATAGTTGCTTCCATTATTTTTAGTGGCGGTTGCTTCATGTATGCGCTATACGATAAAGAAATACAACTTGCACGATTACGCCAAGGAGCGGTGCAAGATCGCGAACGTCAAAAATTAAAGAAACAAAATTTGCAAGATTTAGAAAAGAATATTCTAATAGAAGAACAGTACAAGAAAGCTCGAGCCGAAAAAGATGCGAAAGAAAAAGGTGCTGTTTCGTAATCAGTTTTACCATTTCGTTATAAATTTTAAGAAAATTTAGAAATTTTTTATAGTTGTTCTTGTTATTAGATATAAAATTATGTTGTAATACTTATAACAAAGTGACAGTTCATAATGTATGTCATAAATAACGTGCATACATAACTCAGTTATTCGATTGTGATACTATGTTGTAAATATAAAATCGTACTTGAATACGTTGGCTTTTCTTACCCACAACACGTCGTAATTGAAATGAAACACATTAAAGGAAACTTTGTAAAAATGTATATTTACAAATCATTCATCATAACAATTACGAATTGGCATTAGGTCCTCGTCTTCTTCCGAATGTTTGTACGATGTTGACGAATCGTCTGTTATACTGCATACGTCTTTTAGCACGTCCGGTTTTCTTTTTCTTCTTATCTTGTTTTTCAACCTTTCGATAATACAAGTGTATTAGATCGAATTCGATACGTACTATTCAAAATGTAAACATCGCTCAACTTACTTTTGGCGTTTGGCCTTTTACTTTACCAGCACGAGCCAAAGATCCGTGAACTTTACCTGTAAAACACAAATTAGGTATAAGAATCCATACCATCAAAATAAGATAAATTCACGAAATCAAAAACAGTTGAAAATTACCTCCCAACAACGGAACGCTAACGTCAATAGTTAAAGTTGGTAATTGCGAAGCGCACATATCATCTAGAAGAGGAGCTCCGGAGCTGTACAACAAAATTTCGGTAGCCGGTACATTTTCGAGTTGTGAGATGATTTGCTAGCAAAATTCAGAAATATTATAATGAATCATCGTATTGATAGAAATACTTGGAAATAAAAGATAGAAATAAAAGCAAGCTTACTTTGATACCGCTGATGCTATCTTCTTCAGCTACTTCGAGCTGGTGTTTGTTTTGTCCTCTGATTTCGACGGTCAACATTTTAGAAAGATTTCTGAAACGAAAGATGAATATTCATTAAATATACGTGATATCGAACACAAAACGAGTAGCGTGGTAGGGTTCTTCAGGGAGATTTTGATAATTATGGAGTTCTTTCACGTGTCTTGAGAATACCCAGTAGTTGACGTGTAATAACACTTTGGCTAGTAAGAATGAGAAGAGTGATGGCTGAATATAAGAAAGAAGTATTATAGCAGAAGAAAATAAGTGATTAATACTTACAATTACTCATTAATCGAAGACAGGAGCAAAATTAAAAGTTCTAAAATGATTTCGAACGTTCAATTATCAGTTTACATTTCCAAATGCATGCAACTGAGAAATTTCACAGATCAAAACATATAGAACGATGTTATTTTTGTTGACGTGTTTCGAACAGTGTCGCCAACGTACAAAGTTAAATTTCGCTTTATACGAATTTTATTTTCAATTACATTTTTTTTACTTTTTCCGAATTCAAATGATATTAAAATAATTAAAATGAATTTTCATCAAATTATTGAAGCAACAATTACAAAAGAAAGCAAATTTGTACATGTAATGTTCTAAGAACGCGAGGAAATTTATTCTGAAAAATTTCCAAGAATATTCTCCGTAATTTACCAGTAAATTTCCGTGTATTTACCATAATATGACTTCATTTGAAATAAATCACGTCTGAACAAGTGAACGCGGGTTATTTTCAATTTTTCATTATTCAATTCAATGTTTCTCAGCTCACGTTGCTTTTTTTGATTTATTATAATCATTTATGCTCTGTTTTGTACATTTTAAATCACATTCACATCTCACGTGCTAACTAATGTCTTGTTCTTCATTTTAGACCGTGTACAGCGTACGAGAAAATTGAATCATCACTCAAGTTGGCATGTTAGTTTAGCTTTTATTGGCAATAGATCATTGATCAATAACAATAGCTCAATAATTATCATTGATAAGTACTTTTTTCTTCATTTTGGCCATTTCAGATTTCAATTCAGAATTTTGAATTTCGTAATTTCCAAGTCAATTAAAATCCACTCTATTCAGATCGATCGCATCAAATATCAATCACAATACGAAAAATTCGTCATTTCAGAATTCAATCAAACAAATCAAGAAAACATCAGATATAAATGATTAAAAATAATATATTTTCAACATCATAAACATAAATATATATTACAACAAAATTCTTAAATAGAAATATTAAAACAGCACAGAAACACTCGTACGTGTACCATAACAAAGAATAGATACAATATGAATCTTTTGTATGTAATAAATAAAAATAAATAAATAAAACAAAAACAAAAGTTATCAACGATTATAAATTACACAAGTGTGTAGTGATTGCACTATTTCCAAAATGAGAAGATGAGAACACTTCTATATACAACAGAAAGACGATTAATAACAGTGCTTTGATAGTTTTTTCTCCATGACATAACATAAATACATATATATTAAAATGACAATAAGTAAACATTTTTTATATACTATGTACAAGATTGTTTTCAATAAAATATACAATTTCGAATGTTTTTTTAGGTCTTTTTTTTTTAGTACAGTATGTTCATAAGCATACAATTTTGTTTCTTGGCACATCACTTTTTTTCTAACTTTTATGCAATATAAAATTACACACCATTATAACGCTGACATAAATAAATATATCACAGGAAAAACATTTATAAACAGTCCAGGAATGAAAGTTTTGGATATTAATTCTAAACATCACTTGCTCATCAATTTTCCACATTCAGATCGGTATAATTTGTCATGAAAATAAACATAACTTGATGAACGAAAACAAAAAAAATTCATAATAAATTCAATCTTTTTTATATGTATTTTCAAAAAGAAAAAAAAATCAATCCATTCAAATCCAAAATTCGAGAAAATAAGATGAAAAATGTGTATTAAAAATATAAAAATTACTTAATACGATAGTTTAACATAAAATATCACAAATAAATGATCATATTTTTTAATTACGGAGATACTAGTTAACCTTATAGAAAATAACGAAAGTTACATTTTGAAATTCTTTTCTTTTTTACCAACTCTTAAACCATACTCATTACGCTCGACTTCTCTCTCGTATACATACAAAAATAACAACAACAATAATAACATCACCATCAACAACAACAACAACAAATAACTTATATGGCACCGGTGCTAAAAGTACATGCTTGATAAGTGCGACTGAAAAAGTATACAAAAGCACTATAGTTTACAACGGTTCGACATTTGAGAATCGCGCTGTGACGTAATTGCTTTATTAGAGCGGCTCAAATAGAATTTTGATAAAAACAATGAATTGGTTGTACAAAAGTATCAGGGGTCAAATATAGTAGCAATCTAAATCATAAATCAATACAACGATAGAGCCTACAAAATTTATCCTCAAGAGAAAACAGCAAAACTATATTAATTTTCATTATCCCTTCTATTTTTAATTGCTACACTTCGAGCTCCATTTGACCTTATCGTTAAAACTAGTTTCAATAGCGAAACCACTGTATAAGCGTTTCACGTGATACATAATTTTTCAATTACCGGACAAAGTACACAGCATGTGGAAAAATATACGTTTAGAACATTCTCGTGTGCTTGTCCGTTCATTCGTATGGACTGTATCTCTCCGTAACTCGCATACTCGTAATTTTGTACTCGAAAAAAAAAACCATACAGAGGGAAAAGACGTATACATTGAGATCAGCGCAATTACATAACTAACTGTACACATCGAGACTATTAATCTGCTGTGTTTATAGCGAAAAAATTTAATTAGCTTGTTTAGCTTTGGCTTGAGTCCACGTTTAAGCATCGTGAACACGTATCACAGCTTCGGATATGTTCGCAATTTGCAAAAATTCGATCGTGAAGTAAAAAAGCATGGCAATTCGTTATCTGTCACTTTAATTGGGGTTTTTTTCTTTAAAAAATTAGGTACACGTTTTAGTCGGTAATTTACCGTAATTTATGGTCATTTACGACACTTCTAATTTCGATAAGGCAATTGAATTTGAGATATTTTTGTGCGATTTTCGTAAATTTGGTAAAATGTTTTTTAAAAAATGGCGCTTTATGGTAATTTACTCATCAATCCATGAATTACAGTAATTTACCAGTCAATCGTTAAATTACCATAATTTACCACTGAAGTGGTAAATAACCGTAATTTCCCTCATCATCGGTAAATTACCGTAAATTTTGTCATAATTGATCAATTCTGTAATTTTCGTCATAATTGGTAAATTACCGTAATTTTCGTCATGATTGGTAAATTACCGTAATTTCCATCATGATTGGTAAATTACCGTAATTTTCGTCATCATAGGTAAATTACCGTAAATTTTGTCAAAATTGGTAAATTACCGTAAATTTTGTCAAAATTGGTAAATTACCGTAAATTTTGTCATAATTGGTAAATTACCATAATTTTTGTCATAATGAGTAAATTACCATAATTTTTGTCATAATGAGTAAATTACCGTAAATTTTGTCATAATTGGTAAATCGCTGTAATTTTCATCATAATTGGTAAATTACCGTAAATTTTGTCATAATTGGTAAATTACCGTAATTTTCATCATAGGTGGTAAATTACCATAATTTTCATCATAATTGGTAAATTATCATAATTTTTGCCATGATTGGTAAATTACCATAAATTTTGTCATAATTGATCAATTCTGTACTTTTTGTCAAAATAGGTAAATTACCGTAAATTTTGTCACAATTGGTAAATTACCGTAAATTTTGTCACAATTGGTAAATTACCGTAAATTTTGTCATAATTGATCAATTCTGTACTTTTTGTCAAAATAGGTGAATTACCGTAAATTTTGTCACAATTGGTAAATCACCATAATTTTCATCATAATTCGTAAGTTACAGTAAAATTTGTCATAATTGGTAAATTACCGTAATTTTTGTCATAATTGATAAATAACTGTAATTTACCTCTCAATTGGTAAATTACCAGTAAATTCAAGATACGCAGGTAAAATTAAATAGGTAACCCAAAACATGTTTCAAAAATTCAATAAGATTAAAAATTTTAAAGGTATAAAAGGATTACATTCTAAAATCCAGGTAAGTAATATAGTGTGAAAATGGTAATATACGTAATTTTACAAAAAAAAAATATCATAATCAACAGTACAGGTAATTTTGACTTCACAAGTCACAATAAAACTATCCTCGAGTGACTCTGATTATGTGAGTACCTACCACTTAATTTCCTTAATTTTCAAAAATGGTATAATTTGGTGTAATAAAAGAAACCACGATATTTGGTAAATAAAGCATAGAAAGTTAAGAAGATATTCATCTTAAAAAACATTTTTCGTGTCCCAAGTTTTTAAAAGGGGAGGGGATGGCAATTTTGAGTAAAATTTATCTCAATCATTTTAAAATTGAATTTCTGATAGAATACGTAAGATATTTTTACAAAGGGTAACAATGAAAGTAACGATAGAAATACTTGATTAAAGAAAGAAGTTGAATGAGTTGCCTAATTTTCGCCTTAAAACAATATTGGTAATTCGAACATATCCAAAGCTAAATGTACGTATTTCAAATGGGTATTACTTCCTTATCAAAGACATTATTTTCGGTTTTATCAATACACAGATGATAAAAAAAGGAGGTGTGATAGAAGTACAAAATAAAAATATAAAATTACATCAACTCTTAAAAACAAATAAAAAAAAAAAGAAATTAATTTGCAATAATATATCACGATAATAGTCAAAGTACCCGGTAATCGCATACCAGTCGGCACCAAAAAGAGAAATATTTTAACACAAACACAATATAGAAAAAAAATATATAACTTATATAGGTACGAAAGAGAAGATAGAGAGAGGAAGAGAGACAGAGGAAGAAAAAAACAAACAAACACGAGGGGAAAAAATTCGTAAAAACAATAATAATGGAGAAAAAAATGGGAACACTTATAAATTAAAACGAAAATTTAAAAAAAAAATCAAAATCATACTGCAAAATATCGAATTATTATTCCCTGGAAGACAATATACTCTTAATGGAGGCAACTTCGGAGGCCAACCGAGCAACGGTGGATTTGAGATGCACCTCGTCCAAGCTCTCAATATCGTGGACATTGGGAGACGTGGGCGGTTTAGTAACATTCTTGGAAGCTTTGGTTTTGACGCTCCAATCGAGCCCCAACGAAATACCGGAATCTCTTTCGTCGCTGCTGCCTTCTGCGTCCCACGGCGGACTACCTCTGGACGACACCGGTTCCTGTTTGATTGCCTGCAGCGAGAGTAGAGCAGTGGCCGCGACGTCTTTATCGCCCAGATGACTCTTATGGCGTAACTTATGAGGAAGCGAATTATTGGCGGCGATGGCGGCTGAGGCTAAAGTTAACGATATAGGAGCCGAGTTTTCGTCGCTGCTGGCGCCGGACAGCTCGTACGGTGATGGCGGTCCGCTGCTGCGGGAACGACTCAGATTCAGCACGCTGTTGCTGGCCGCCTCGAACATGGGTGGGTGAAGGGGCGGTAATACCGGAGCGAAGCTGTACGGAGGGTAGGATTCGGACTCAGGGTACGTATGATGGTTCTCGTTGTGAGAGGTATTTTGCGAGTATATGGATGAGGGATGACTGGGCGACGACGTAACCATGTTACCGTTGTGGACCGGAGCTTGATGTATCACAGAGGTCGGTATGGGGCTCGGGCTGGGCGAGTACATCAGCGGAGACGGATTTGAAAGTTTCGTACGTTTAGTAATACTGAGGACTTGTTCGTTGGACGGCAACGAGGCCATAACTTGCTCGACGCTGACGATGTTCTCGCCGTTAATACCGAATTTATCTTTGATCGCGGCCAGCTGAGCTTTCAGGATGTGGTTCTCTTTGCTGAGCTCGACGACTCGTTGCTCGAGGATCATGTCGTTGAAGCGGCGCTTCTCTCGTGATCTTTTGGCTGCTTCGTTGTTGCGCCGCCTGCGATCCCAGTAGCTTTCGTCTTTCTTATTGTCCGGTATGAATTCGCGTTGTTTGCGTTGCGAGAAGAGGTCCTTGCGAGGCAGGTGCCCGCCCATTTCGTAGTTTTGCATGCTGTCCGACATGGGCGACGATGGTGCAGGCGACATCGGATCCATGTTACCGTTATTCGAATCCTGATTGCAGTATTGCACGTGCTCCGAAGACGTGCGCGAATTATGGTTATTTGCGTGCCCGTTTTGGCCGTGGCCGTGGCCGCCGCCGCCTCCTCCGCCGCTGCTGCCATTTTGCGACGGTATATTCGAATTTAAAAACGCCGTTTCGCCGTTTATAGGCGAGCTATTTTGACGTACTATGAAACCGGCCACCATCATTTGATGCCTTAGCACATCTGTAATCAGAAAAAAAAGAGATGTTGTAGTTGGACGGTAAAATACGCAGCAGTATTATCCAACAGTGTAGAAGGTTCCTTATTTGTAGATAGGCCTAAGTACGCATGAGTGTATAGGGGAATTGGGTACATCTTTAGTGGAGATTGACCCAAAAATATTATCAACAGACTTTCCATAAAATTCAGATGCATTTTTATTCCAATTGAGGCAGTCTTGAATAACCATACAATTATGAAACCGGTTCAGTGGTTTCCAACTGATTGCAACCATTTTTCAACGAATGAAAATATAATACAATATTACAAACCAAAGTTTTGAATTATTAAAAAAAAAAATTTCTTTGAATGCATTTTTGAAACCGGTTCAAAGGTTGCCAACCAGTTTCTGAATTTGAAAAACCGGTTCTGTGATTTTCAATTGATAGATAATATTAAAAGTATTATAAAAAGTTCCCTAAAAAAAAGGTCAAAACCAGTTCAAAAACGATGATTTTGGTTCCAAGGTATTTTTAAAACCGGTTTCGTGGTTTCTAATTCATTTTCAGTATGTCCCTACGTATGAAATGAGAAGATATAAAGCAATCAAAACTTGTAAAGGGATTAAAAATTAAAAATTTTCAGTTCAATGCATTTTTGAAACCGGTTCAATGGTTTCCAACCGGTTGCTGGATTTTAAAAACCGATTTCAAGATTTTTAATTGGTAGGTAATATTGAGAATATCGTAAGAAAATTCGAAAAAAAAGTTAAAACCAGTTCAAAACAACTACTTTTGAGTGAAAGCGCTTAAAAACCGGTTTTGTGATTTCTAATTTATTGACAGTATATTTCTATGAATATAGAAGAGAAGAAATATGGCAAACAAAAATTCTAAGAGGATTAAAAATAACAAATTTTCAGTTAAATGCATTTTTGAAACCGGTTCAATGGTTCTCAACTGGTTGCTGATTTTTTAAAATCAATTCTTTGATTTCAAATTGGTAGATTTTATTCCAGCAATGATGGAAAAATGGTAGAAAATTCAAAAAAAAAAGATCTAGAACGAAAAAAATGTTTTTTTTGGGTAAATGAACTGTATAAACCGGTTCCATGGTTTCCAGTCAGTTACCAATAATTTTTCTAAAAGTAAATAACCAAAAAAAAATTTCAAACTAAAGATTTAGAGTATTAAAAAAAGGATGCTACTGGTTCAATAATTTTTGAAACCGGTTCAGTGATATTCAACCGGTTGTCAATATTTTTTTCAAGAGAAAAAAAATGAAAAATACTTTCATGCATGGACTTTCAAGTACTGGGAAGGTAATATTTTTTTACACATTTTTGAAACCGGTTCAGTGATTCCCAACCTACTGCTTGTGTTTTTCAATATGTACATGAAAACACAAAACATCACAGCTCAAAGTTATAATGGGACTGAAAATGGATTATTTTATACAGGTGCATTTCCAAAACTGATTCAAAGGTTTTCAACTAGTTGATGAAATTTTGAAACCGGTTGAGAGGTTCTCAACTGATTGGTAAAATTTTGAAACCGGTTCAGTAGTTCCCAACTGATTGATAAAATTTTGAAACCGGTTTAGTGTTTCCCAACGGATTGTTAAAATTTTGGAACCGGTTCAGTGGTTCCCAACTGATTGTTAAAATTTTGGAACCGGTTCAGTGGTTCTCAACTTGCACATAATATGGCATAAAAAATGAAAATACTAAAATTTTTCAATCAAAAACTACTGACAAATAACAGTGTATTTCAAAAACCGGTTTCATGGTTCTCAATCAGTTGCCAATAATTTTTCTAAAAGTTGCAGAGCAATGAAAAATCTCAATCAAAAGTTCAAAGACATCAAAAATAGACCGTTTTTAGATTATCCATTTTTGAAACTGGTTCATTCGTTTCCAATATACTTATTAGTATGAAAATCGAGCATTTTTGAAACCGGTTTAGAACGTTGATCAACTAGATATTAAAAATTTTCCCAAAAATGAAAACGAGGGAAAAAGTTTCATACAAAAGCTTCAAAGTAATGAAACTGAAACATTTTTGAGGTGGTAAGTATTTTTAAAACCGGTTCAGTGGTTACCAACTGACCGCTCACAACTTCTACGAAAATTGTTTTGAACGAATCACCACAAAATCGAGCTTTTCATTGTAAAAATAAAAATCCTCAAGTTTTTGAAATTGGTTAACCGGTTTCAAAAGCACGTGGACCAAAAAAATGATACATTTCTGTTATTTTAAACTCTTATTTGAAAATTTCTATCGCATCTTCATTTCTAGGAAATACTTGGCCAACCGATTAGAAGCCAATGAACCGATTTCATTTCGATGATTACTTTTCAAGTTAAAAAAATCAAAATTCTGCTATATTCCATTCTAACACTCATTTTTTGATTTATTGAACACCATGTACACATAGTCAAAAACTTCTGGCGTCGATACGTACTCATTATTCAGTCAAAAATTCCTCCAGACACGACTTGCACTATAACACAAACACTACAAAATACCCCTATTGCCCCAATAGCGGTATCGTTAAAACAGCAGGGTACGCATACGACACGAACGATAAATATCTATTAAAACCTTTCTTTCTTCCGAACTCCCACCGGTACCAGTACCCAACATCGTGACTGAACTTTGAATTAAACCCATACCCATCCCAAGGAACGCGAATCGCTGCGACACTGTTGAAAAAAAATTAGGTCGTCTCATTAGAACGTCCGCGTCCGTCCGTCGTCTTTACAAATCGCCAGCAGACCACACCATTGTTAATTTGCAATTATAAAACGCCCGGTTACCGACTCGTCGAGCCAGCTATGCGAACCAATGACACCGAAAAAAAAAACTCCATACCAAAATTAAATTCGATGTTACATCGAAAAGAAAAAGAAAAGAGAAAAAAACACAAGGGCCACTTCAAACCAAAGACTAATGGCGCCTTGTGAATGGGTATTCGCTCATTTTCACGTAAAATTATTACACTCTCGACTCTACTGATAAAAAAAAAATGAAATTATTTAATCGAGATCACCCTTTTCATTTCCCCTTTCTCGTTTTTCCAATCTCGTATCTTCGGCTATGAAATTTACTCCGCTATATACAAACTGATCACAGCACACGCATCGCTAATAAATTATCTAATTAAAATATCAATTTTCAAAAGCCAATATTCGCGTTGCGTTGGTCGCCGCCCGATAATACGTTTAATTAACGAAATCACTCATGTTTTTCATGCTGTGTAAATACCTTCGATTACCGTACACGTTCTCTCTTCGATTCTGCTTCCCTTCGCTCATCCTCTTTCTACCTCTTTTGCGCTAATCGTAATTTTAATGAAACGTTGAAACGAGCGTTAAATTAACAAAAAAAAAAACCTTACGTATATTAGTGACCTTATTGATAGGATAAAATTAGCGAGGAAACATTCCGAATGGATTGGGAGTTATTCTTTTTGATAACGAACAAAGTTGAGTATTTGTAGATACGAGGAAAGTTTTTCGAAAAAAAAAGGAAGTGAAGAGGGGAAGTCACTTTTAAGTTTTTTCTTTCTGATTTCAGAAATACATAAACGACCTTTGAATTGTCAATAAAATTATTTACAATTACTTTGAATGAGTTGGCATCAAATGCATGAACCCTGATTCAGTCTGTAACAGTTAATAATACACTCATTCGTCATCGTTCGAGAAGTCTTATACCACCTTGGCCAACCCTGGATCGATTATAATCTAAATACAGATATTTCATTAGGTTAATTCACATCCATAGTCTACATACTTTTCCATTGTACAAAATTCCAATCAGAAAAATTCTTAATTAGAGATCCAACAAGCCCAAAAAAATTCCAGCAGATGACTATCTAAACACAAACTTCCTTTCAAAACGAATCTGATCTGATGTCAACAAAAAAAAAATTTGAACAGAATCTTTTTTTTTCATTTTTTTACAACAAATTTTCTCTGGTCAACAATTTTTATCTTCGAATCGAGACGAGGCTTATATCTCCGAAAATTAAACCAATTCCCCATACACCGAAAGCAATTTTTTTCTATTTTTCATTTTATTTCCCCTCTCTTCTGAATTTTTTTTCCATTTTCTCGTAAAAAACACAAGTCGAAAATTATTTATTTTTTTTTCACTATCGAAAGCAAAAAAATCGATTCGTATGTACTTATTTTGCTAGTACTACATGAAGCTACCCCCACCACCGAAACCACAATTTTCTTCAATTAGACGATTTTTTCATAAAATTTTCATTTTTTTCAACCAAATTACATTTTTTTGTACATTAAAATTTTTTCTCGTAAGTCGTAATTTCGTGTGGAAAAATCGAAAATCGATAATCGAATTTTGATACAATCGCAAGTCGATTTTTTTGCTTTGAAAATACATTTAAAGTATGATGCAGAAATATTCTTAGAATTTTTAGAATTTTTAGAATTTTTCGATTGCCGATTTTCTTCAATCGACAGTCGATTTTGGAAAAATTTGTAAATTCGATTTTTTCTAGTGATTGAAATGAAGGTTTCTACAGTTTCCTTTATTGTTCGATATTTTCATCATCGATTTTTTCCGAAGTTCTCGATTTCGATAATCGGTAGTCGATTCTAATACAAATAATGCTTCGATCACCAATTTTTTCCAAAATTCTCGATTTCCATAATCGATTTTCTTCAGTCCATAGTCGATTTTAATACAAATAATTAATTAATTAGCTCGATTTTGGAAAAATTTGTAAATCAATTTTTTCCAGTGATTGAAATGAAAATTTCACAATTTTTCTTGTTGTTCGATATTTTCATTATCGATATTTCGATCATCGATTTTTTTCTGAAGTTCTCGATTTCAACAATCGATTTTTTTAATCAATAGTCGATTCTAAAACGAAAAAGTTTTCTATTTCGACAATCGATTTTTTTAATCGATAGTCGATTCTAAAACAAAAAAGTTTTCGATTTCGATAATCGATTTTTTTAATCGATAGTTGATTTCAATTAGAATACTTTGGTCGATTTTGTGAAAACTTGTCAATTTAAAATGAAGGTTTTTACAATTTTCCTTATTGTTCGATATTTTCATTATCGATATTTCGATCATCGATTTTATTATGAAGTTCTCGATTTCGATAATGGATTTATTTTAATCAAAAGTCGATTCTAAAACGAAATTTTTCGATTTCAACAATCGATTTTTTTAATCGATAGTCGATTTCAATCAGAATAATTTGGTCGATTTTGGGAAAACTTTTCAATTTAAAATGGAGGTTTTTACAATTTTCCTTATTGTTCGATATTTTCATCATCGATGTTTCGATCATCAATTTTTTTCTGGAATTCTCGATTTCGATAGTGGATTTATTTCAATCGAAAGTCGATTCTAAAAAAAGTTATCGATTTCGATAATTGATTTTTTAAATCGATAGTCGATTCCAATACGAATAATTTGATCGATTTTGGGAAAATTTATCAATTCGATTTTTTCCACTGATTAAAATGAAGATTTTCACAATTTTCCTTCTTGTTCGATATTTTCATCGTAGATGTTTCGATCATCGATTTTTTCTACAGTTCTCGATTTCGATAATCGATTTTCTTCAATCGATATTCGATTATAATACGAATAATTTGGTCGATTTTAAGAAAATTTGTCAATTCGATTTTCTCCATTGATTAAAATTAGGGTTTTTACGATTTTCCTTATTGTTCGATGTTTTCATCATCGATAGTCGATCGGTAGTCGATCGCCATTATCGGAAGTTTCGATGTTATGATTGATTAATTTATTTGAACATTAATTTTCTCATAAGTGATGATCACTCGAATATTTCTTATCTCAATCCCCTTTTCCCCTCCCCTGCTCCATCCCTAAATCATGTTTAGATTTTTAAAAAGTTGCTGATATGAATAAAAATTTTCATTATTTCATCAAATGACCCAATGTTGATATTTTTAGACATTTCGTACACCTATTTCCAAAATTATTCTAAAACAACACTCGTTTCATCGCAACCACCTTCTTTTCCAAGGCAAACTACTTACATGAGTTGGCTTTAATTTCCACATTTGCAGTTTTCCAACATAAAAAAATTCAATCTCTTATCAACATAAAAAAACCAACCGAATTATATTACCGTAATTTCAAAACATTAATTATTACATCAGACGTAGATAACATTGATTTCGTAAAATTCAATCGCCTTTCACGTTCGTACATTGGTTTTTCACGTGAGAAAAAATTCGTCGGAAAATGATTCACGATCGTTTTTAATTTCCTAGTTGAGGAATTTGTTTTAGAAAATTCTACGTAGATAAGGATACGTGTAGCTTAGGTATTAGGTGTTTTTTTCTAATAATTTTTATTACTCGTCATTAAAACGTGCGATAATTCGTCCAACGTACACGAAGGTCTCTAACTACAGCGATACACAAATCAACGAACTTCCTAATACCTGTAACTGAAATTCAACGTAATTTTACCCCTTCCTTCTCCAAAAAAACTTTGAATACCATTTTCGATTGGGGGAAATCTCGAAATTTTACTTCAATCTTACTCCGAAGTTGTTTCCTGATCAAAAATGATCGAAAATTTCTCGAAATTTCACCATTATCACGACTCAAGTCATAATTCATACCGCCAATCAATTTCAAAATCATAATTAATTTGTCGATTCGAATAAACGAATGGAAAACTACTTCCATATTTAATTACCACAGTCGTCAGCCTCATCACATCGACTTATCACCCCCTCATTTATTTCGCTCGAAATCCACCTCTCACAACCGCAATAATTTCTGAAATCCATCTCTCGATTCACGGGCTAAAAATACATTCGCAATTACTCCTCGTTCGTCGATTTACCACAAAGGTACACAATGGAAAATGGATAAAACCACAACCACAAGCACCTAGGTCATTCGACGAGGTATCTCGATGTATTCGATGACATCTACAATGTGTTCGGCTCGCTTCATCACCTCGTAGTCGCAGAGACGAAACATTGGGGGGATGTGGGGGGGTGGAACACCCCCCCAGTTGAAAGTCCGTCAAAAAAGTCGGCAAATCTTGCGCTTTCGGTGAGATATTGCCGAAAATTTTGAAAAATCGGCA
>FIZU01032251.1:0-10543 GCA_900064475.1 Pseudococcus longispinus
AAATTTCAACTTTATGGACTTGAAAAATTTCAAAGAAGCTCAAATCAGACATTTTATCAGACTTTTCAGAACTTGGAAAACTTTTCAGATTTCCACTGACTTTTTGAATTTGGAAAATAGATTTTTTGTGAACTTGGAAAATTGAATTTTAGACATTTTGTCAGACTTTTTTGGACTTGGAAAAGTTTTCAGATTTCCAAAAATGGCAAGGACTTTTTGACAAGCTTTTGAAAACTTTTGAATTTAAAATGACATATCCATGTACCAATATGTCCGCTTGAAGAGTGGATCTATCTCCTCTTTTGGATTTTTCATGTTTCAAATGACTTTCATGACATTTTAACAAACTTATGACCAGGGGAGGAGGGAGGGGTGTCAGAAAAAGTTTTGCTTTACGTTTTGGCATCGTGAAATTTTGTCATCCTGGATGATTTTTTGTACTTAGAAAATTTCAGATCGTAAAAGTGATTCAACATTGTAAAAATTGTTCAATTATTTAAAATTTGATCAAGTATATCGATCAAAAAACTCATGAAAATTGTAGAAAATGTGGTTGAAATGGTCAAAAATGTTATAAAAATCAAGACAAATAGTATACAAATTGTTTAAAATGTGGTAACATATTTCTTGAAATTGTCATGAAAATTGGTGAACATAACGTAGGGGAATGACTGCAAAACCATGAAAACTGTCGAAAATCTTGCAAAAAATCTTATAACTTTTACAAAAATTACTCAAAATATGAAAAAAAAATATGAAAAAAATCACGAAAATCGTCGAAAATATCGTTAAAAATTATCAAAATGTTGACAAAAAACAGTAGAAATATTGTGAAAATTGTCCAAAAATTATAATCGTTGAAAATTTCGTAAGAATTGTTAAAATTGTTTAAAAATTGGTAAAAATCTCGTACAAATGGTTAATAAAAATCTTAAAAAGTGTTGAAAATTTAGTAAAAAATTTATAAAAATCATTTTAAAAAAAAATGATCAAAAACACATGAAAGTTGTCGAAAACGTTATAATTGTAAAAATTTGCACTAAAATCACAAAAAATAATCTAAAAACTGTTTAAAAAAATGAAATGAACGTAAAGTCTCTAAAAAATTGCTCGAATTTTCTTATCTTCCAAAATTTTCATGATTTTTTATGATTTTTGCATTATTTTTTATTGATTTCTATGAAAATTTGTCAATATTGTAACGTTTATATGGCATTTAAAGCATTTTTACCACATTTTTCAACGATTTTTAGGAATATTTCAACAATTTTTACAAGATTTTCGATACTTTGACTTTTTAAACAAAGTTTTTACCAGCTTATATGGAAATCCAAGAAATCGTACCGGAATAAAAAACAACCAGTTACGATGTCTGTGTTCTTTTTTTTGAACCAGCCAATGAAGTTAGAAATCGCAGAAAATTGTGCAAAATATAGTGAGATTTTAACAGCTATGGTTGAATTAGGGGGTAAAATTTTTACTTGGTCGTTTTTAAATTTAGATACAACTTTCGTGCTAAACCCCTTCCCCACCGATTCTACCTTCAAAATGGGTAAGAAAAGTTTCTCAAATGAGATAAAATTGGGCATCTGTCCTTTAAAGCCTAAAATATAAATAAATTCAGGCAAATTCAGAAAATTTTGATTTTTTTCTAATATTGCATTACAGAAAACTTAAGGAAGTTCACCAAAAAATTAGTAATTTTACTCGTATTACGAAGATTATTTTTGTTATCTCGAGTGCATCGCTCGTTTTCGCGTCCAATTTTTCAAATGAGAGGAAATTCACCCTTCATGTTCACATTTATCAAGTAATATCGCTACCTCCTCTCAATTAATCGAACGAAAGACATTCGCTTATAAAGTTATGTCGACGAGCTCTCAATGAAATATAGAAATTAACACCGTCGCCGACCATATTTAACCTATACGTATCACAATTAACGAAGCCATGTGTCATAATTCATCGACACCGACTCCAACTCCGACGCTGAGATTAATCTAAATTTATTTAATTGTGGGTTGCTCCGAGAGTTAATTTTCTCCATCGTGTTCGTGTATTAATTTGAAAATGATAACATTAATTATCGTTCAATTTGCTTTTCTTTCTTATTACATTTGGTTTGCACGTGCTTTCCTTATAGTCTGATCTTTCGAATAATTCGAATATGCACACCAATCATTGTGAGTGTATGAAAATCCCGCGAAGACCACCTTCTGAGTTAATTTTTTTTTATACGTAGAGAACTCCGCATGTGTGTGTAAAAATTCTTCCATCGTGTCATTGAATAACCACACACAATGTCACTCCACTTTCAGTTATATCTTCACGTGTAGATATACCTTTGCTTACAAAGATACGTATTCGATCATCCTACTGTATTGAGGCAGGTATAGTTGCCAGAATCGATGTATTTATCATACGTAGGTAGGCGAATATCAATGCCTTGCAAATTTATAGTAATCAATGGCATGAGATTTAAGCCACAACTCGACCTATCGTTTTTAAACAACGGAAAGGGAAGCTATAAAAAGCGATATCTATCTAATAAACAATATCATAGTATTTTTTGTCAAATTTCTGGTAAAAAACAATAATAAATTGTATCAACATTTGACGAAATTGTTATATACAGAAGAACGCAGGAACCAATAATTAATATATTGTCCAATAAAACCCGTTCAACATCAACACGTTCCAATTTTCGCTTTCAGTGTATAAAAAATTACCTATATCAAGTTTGATATACTCGATTAGAGTTCAAACAAGCCAATTAAATCGAACGAAAGGAAACTTGACATTTTAAATTCCAATCATCTGATAACTTCTGGTAACAATTTTCTCTTCATTATCGATTACAAGAAAAGGATGAATGATTAATTGAAATTACTATACTTATGAAGCATGGTGCGGCGATTACATGACCATTTCGAGGGTAACCGCATCAAAGAAAAACTATCAAGGATAACCTTTCATTAAATCATAAACTGAATCATTGACACGGTATACCTATAAGATCATAGTGAATCACACAATATTACTTTTTTCTTTTCTTCTTTTGTTTTTGATTTGGGTTCAAGTATGATACATAATAAAAGGTGGAAAATATGATAAATCACGCGAAAACGAATTGGGGGAAAACTCAAGATCGAGACGAGAAAACCGCATTGAAATTTATTCAAATAAGTTAGCTATCGTCGATTATTTAGGAAAAAAAGGCAAAAATTAAAATGATCGAGTCATCTAGTGGTTATTAGGTGTATAGTTTTTTGCTGCCAACATAATCGTCCAGTGGTGTGAGTCACTGTATAGTGTATAGGTAGGTACTGTAATAATATTGCTTTTGCATGGGGTCCATTTGTGCATACATTGTTCAATATAATTACATTACTTAATTAAAAACATTGTGCGTTTTGTTATTTGCATCGAATAATCGACGAAGTATAAAACACAGCTTTCTTCTTTGAGTTTTCAATTACATTACTATAAATCTAAATCGTATACGACTTGCGATTGCAAAACTCACCAGCATGTTTATAGTCGATGTTTTCGCTTAAATTATTTTATCTTATCGATTTAAACCGATAATGCATCAGTTTACAATGTTAATGTAGTATTTTAAACGATGAAAAGTTCTATGCAATCTATGCCCCGATCACGTATTGAAAACATAACCTATTTCATTAACTAAGTATGACTTTCAGAATAAATTTGCAACTGATTAGGTGCCTATTTGTCTTCGGAATGGAAATGATTCGAATTTCGTTTCGTGTGATCTAGTGTGTCTGTAGTAACTTTATTTACAATGAGTTTCGTACATGTGAGGTGTCCAACTGATTTGAGTAATCTTGGATTAGAAATTTCTTCAAAAATTCATTTCCACCTAGCTACATATTTTGTACTTATCAGAATTTACAAAATGATTTTTAAATAAGGAAAAAACTCAGGGCTGGACCAAACGAAGAAAGAGGAGCGGGGGAGGGGGTAGCTTACCTACTCAAAATTTAGGTTCGAACCGGTAAATTTTGGACTTTTTAAAAGGAAATTTCCCTTTTGAGCTAGAAAAATTGTACTTCGAATCGGAAAAAATTTCATATGAGTAGACAATTTCCAATTTTTGTGTCCTTTTACTTCCAGTGATGCCAATTTCGGTTCGTTCAGCATTGTTTCTGAAGAAACTGTGATATGTAATATTGAAAAGATGTAAGAGGATGACCATAGTTCAGGGACCTGGCCGATCGGAGGGCAAGGGGGATGCATGCTGACCCCCAATAATCACAAAATTGCATTCGTAGTCGAAAAAATTAAGGGCGATTTCAAAAAGCAAAAATAATGACATTTTTTAAATTTCGAAAATTTTACATTTTGAGTAAAAAATTTTGAAAAATTGTGTGCAAGTCGAAAATTTTCAATTTTTAACCCGACTTTTTTTTGGAAGTTGAAGGGGAAGGAGAGGTCGAAAAAAATTATGGAATTTGGTATGTCAATAGAATGGGAAGAGAATTATAGGTTCTGTGTTTCATCATGATCCTTGATTCCCTCTCTGAATTTATTTTAGGAATAAACTTTTTCAAAAACTGCCAAACCTCTTTGCCAATTTTGCAATAATCCTCCAATCAATATCCAACATCTTCTTTTCCAGTGTCCCAACCTAAAATCGATTCGTTCGAAATTACAAATCTCAGAAGCAAACCCCAAAATCTCAGATGACCCACCAGAAATTACAAAAATCCTATCCCTCTTAAGAGAACTAAAATTATTCAACTCCATATAAATTTTTTCCAGAACTGGGTGTAATAATCTTTGTAATTACAAGATCCTTAAAAATATCGAAAAATTGTAAATTCAACGATCCTCGAAAAAACTATTACAAAAAAAGGATCAGAAAAAGAACTACAAAAATCATCGTTTTTTCTCGTTATTTTGATTGCTCATTTATTTTAATTTTTGTAGCAAGGATTTATTTTAAGAAACGCTCAAAAAGCAAACTTTTTTAAATCTCATTATTCGGGTTTCAAAACATCGCAAAATTGGGCATTTTTGAACAAAAATATTTGAAATTCAAAAGGTTTACAACTTTTTATTAGGGAGTGGGCGGGGGGGGGGTAAAGGTTCCAGAAAAGTCTGTTGGATTTATCATGACGACTGCAAGTTTTTAATAATGGGCAAAAAAATTTCATTTCATTTACAGGACGTTCAAAAAACTCAATACCATAGTGTCTCACTCAAAAAATCCACAAAATCGAAGTTATTCGTACTTTTTTCAAAAATTTGAAGTTGAAAAAAAATCAGTAAAAAAATTTTAAAAAAATTCGAAGTCAATTTTTAAAAAATTTCTCGATCTATTTCATGGTAATGTAAAGTTACCTTATCTAATCCTTTAAAAAAAATAGAAAACTTGAAATTGTTGGAATTTCCATTAAAAAAGATTAGTAAAAACTTCGTTAAAAAAGTCGAAAAAATCATAAAAATAATCGAAAATCCCGTAAATATTATGAAAATATCCCTTAAAATCGTTGAAAAATGTAAAAGTGCTTTTAAAGCCATAAAAAATGTTGAAATATTTACAAATTTTCATAAAAATCAGTAAAAATGACGCCGAAATTTTTAATGAAAGTGAAGATTTTGGAGATTGTGAAAATTTTAGCAGTTTTAACGGGACTTTCGGCAGATTTCATTTTTCAAACCGGTTTTTAAATTTTTTTGTGAACTCTGTACAAATTTCGACAATTATAACATTTTTGATAACTTTCATGTTTTTTCGACTATTTTTTTCATTTTTAAAATTATTTTTATAAAATTTTTAACAATTTGTTAGATTTTTGAGATTTTTTTGCTTTTCTTATGATATTTCTACCAATTTTTATGACAATTCCATGAATTTTTACGAAATTTTTAGCGATTTCTATTGATTTTGGAACTGTTTTTATAGTATTTTTACTGACTTTCGACAAGTTTAACATTTTCCACGATTTTTCAAAAATTTTTCTACTTTTTCATATTTTAAATAATTTTTGTTGATATTTTTAGGTTAATAATTTCAGAATCGTTTTGATTATATTTTCACTGACTTTTGACAACTTTAACAACATTTTCGACAATTTCCATACTTTTTTCATATTTTAAATAATTTTTGTGAAAATTTTAAGATTAATTTCAAGAATTATTACGAAATTTTCAACGATTTTCATAATTTTTGGAATCGTTGTGATTATATTTTCGAAAGTTTTCATAAATTTTTCATACTTTCTTCATATTTTAAATAATTTTTGTGAAAATTTTAAGATTTTTCAACAAGTTTTTATCAATTTTTATGACAATTTCATGCGATTTTACCACATTTTAAACAGTTTTTACAATATTTGCACTAATAACATTTTCAACTGTTTTCTTGATTTTTTGACCGATATTTTTCATCATTATTTTAAATAATTTTGAAAATTTTGATGATTTTTCACAATTTTTGAACCACTTTTACAATCTGAAATTTTCCAAGTGCAAAAAATTATCAAAGGTAACAGAATTTCATGATGCCAAATCGTATCGTAAAATCCCCCCCTTCGACATAAAATATATCGATGTTGAAAATTGTCGTTTGATTGGTTACATTTTGTTTACTTTTTTGTTGAAAAATGTTTACTAAAGTTAATTTTTTTGAAAAAATTTAATCAGGGTGCCGGTGCCTAAATTTTACAAATTATTCAAAAAATCTAATGATTTTTTTTTTCAAAAACTGATTTCGAATAACGAAAAAAAAATTTTTTTGAAGAGGTATCATTTTTATAGTAAAAACTAGAAAACTTCATTGAAAAAGGCATGAATTGGCCTTAGAAAATTTTATTAGACACTATGAATAGTGAATACGTTTATTTTCTAAAGAAATTCAAGTTCTAATGACCTGATACTGATACAAATAGAGTCAGCTCTTATGTATCATGAAGTTTTGAAACCATTTCAGTCTTTCTCAGACTATGGCTGATAATTGTCAGAAAAATGGAAATAACGAAAATAAGTTTCACACAAAAGTTGTAGAACATTGAAAATCAAAACTTTTCCACCTAACAACGTGGGCAGACCTTTTCTTTTAAGAAGTGAAAAATCCATTCCAACTTCCTGTTTTCAATTTTTCTCATTGGGTAAGGAATTTTACATTGCGATGGTCACATATTCTGTGCTCAACGGCTTATTCTCTTATCTACATTTTTTTTGTTCAACTTGAGAAAGTAATTACGGAAACTTTTCAAGATAATTTGAAAAAGGATAAAATTAGCTTTCAAATGATATGGTTAGTTTTTTATTTCGTAAAATTATCTCATTCGTGACGTCATTGTCGAAAAAATCCAACGGTTTGATAAAACCGTTCGAAATGAAAAAGGTAATCATATCATTTGAAAGCTAATTTTATCCTCTTTCAAATTAGTTATTATGAAAAATGCATGAAATTGCTTCTTTCTGAAATTATATTGGAAATTATTGAGAAAGCAACCGATGATTATGACTTGAGAAAAAATGACTGTCGTTAAGGTAGTACAATCCCTCTATTTTTATGAAAATTTTAAAAATTGGAAGCAAAATGAAAGAAGGGGTTTTATTATTTTCTTCATTTGAATTTAGTTTCATTCGAGACTCGATGATTGCACCAATCATACGAAACTGAATCAATTTTGAGTACGTTTTTGACGTTTTTTGACATTTACATCACTTTTTTGAATCCCCTTGAACTAATTACCTCGCGATGAAATTAGTTTGCGACACCACGGGTCAGAAATGATATTGGTAACACTGGAGAGAAAAAGAGAAAGAGATGGAGTACATAAGCTGATGAGTCACGAGAGAGACAGAGATAGAGACAACGATGACGACGTCGGACGAGAAATACGAGCTGAGGAAAGACGTCGTCCGCGTAACGTATTACGCTATATCTATATAGGTACGACGTATATTACGAGTACAGTCGAGGCCTCTGAAACATGGCGAGGGGGCCGGAGAGAGGCACGTAATCGCGGCGGCGCGGCGCTCTACTCAGTTTCGCCGACGATGGTGTACTTGTGTACGTATGTACGAGCGACGCTGCTGTGCAAACGCGTCCCTCTGTAATATTAACGAAGGCTCGGGCCAGAGACGAGGCAGGGGGGAAGGTTCGCATCGCGACGTCAAAACAAAAATACAACGCAGTA
This sequence comes from Pseudococcus longispinus, assembly GCA_900064475.1. Classification (NCBI taxonomy): domain Eukaryota; kingdom Metazoa; phylum Arthropoda; class Insecta; order Hemiptera; family Pseudococcidae; genus Pseudococcus; species Pseudococcus longispinus. The sequence continues at coordinate 8,178 of FIZU01032251.1, forward strand.
ACCTACATAAATAAAACCGTCGAGACGGCGTATCGAGGTTCGCGGGAGAGGGAAAAGATCGGCAACCTGGAGCGGTTCGGTGCTCGGTACGGCGTACGTAGGTAAAAAAATAATAAAATTTACGGAAAAAAAAAACAAAACAAAACGAACGACCGTACGATGAGAAAGTGTTGGTTGGGTATGGACACATACGACGTCGGTGACGATACCAGAACCGAGAACGGAAACTGCATATACGATAACGTAATACCCATTACCCATATACGAGTACTACATTGTAAGCCTTATATACATAATAATAACTCTACGAGTAGGTATAGTGTGGCTAATGTGCGATTCTTCCTGCGTTTATAGTAATTTAACGCAATATACGTACACGTAGCCATATACCTAGTACGTTTTAATGGCGTTGGCGTCGGATAATACGTTAAGTATACAAATACATTGTATTTTTTTCTCTATTTTTTTGCCAAATACTGGTATTTTGACGCGAGATACGATGGTGTTTACGAATTACGAGATACGTACGTGGCGTGGTTCGCGAATATAGAATTCGCGGTGGTAAACAGCCAGCTGAAAAAAGGGAGAGAACGGCTGCGTCAGCCCTGTGCGAGCTGTACGATGTTTACACTACGATGATAGGGAGTCGGAGCGGGACCAGGCAGAAGCCCATTCCACCAAAGTGGGGTTTTTACGTCGTAGGTCGTAGCACAGAAGCAAGTCGAAAACGAAACGAGACGCGCAATCGTATTCTGTACGCAACGCGACGCTCGCGAAATTAAAATTTCCAGTGTGGTTGTAGTCGTCGCGACGTACGTAAGCCTTATGACGATTACGGCGACGTATTGAGGTCGTGAAATCGGATAGGACGAGTAATTGCGTAATTCGACGTAAACCGAAGGATTATGGCGGGTTGGAAGAGGGTGGTTGGGGTTTGGGATGTTTTTCCTGGTTTTTTTGGGTGTTTTGTGTGAGAATTGGGTGGCTAGGGCGTTTATTTTCATGGTTAGGGAAGGTGATGCCGAATTCGTCGAAATTGTCTGGTTTTATGAGAGAATATTGCTCATTTTTGAATTTTTTTTATCCAAGTTGAGTTTACGTAGGTTTTGTTCGAGCTCGTCGATTTTCTAAAAGGTCAAAATTCATCGAAAGTTGGAAAAAATTAATTCAATTTTTTTTCTAAATTTTTCAATAGCGCTGAAAATATGAAAAGTGAAGAAGCATTTTCCAAAAATTGAATTAATTTTTTTGTTGGAAAGCCTCCCCTTTTCCGAACCCCCTGGCATTGGCGTAATTTGGGATAAATATTGGGGGCAAGGTTGTATACATGGTAGTACAAGTGATTTATGAATGGTTATATTTTTTTGGTCACTCAGTGCTATTCGAGGAGCGAAAAAAAGTGATTTTGCTTGAAATGTTTGAAAATATACATCATTTCGTTTAAAGAATGAAATATATTTTGAGTCAGAGTGAAAATTTTTGCAAAAAATACATTCAAAAGATGAAATTTTATCGAAAAAATATGGTTCTTTTTACAATTTTAAAGAAAATTCCTACATGTGGGTAATAGTAGTGAAGTTGTTGAGCCTGAGCAAAGCGAGGGCGAAAATTTTTGCAAAAAAGGCATCCAAAAGGAGAAATTTCATCATTTTTTCATAATTACGAAAGAATATTGGGAGGCAAATGGCCCCCTTGCCCCCTCCCCCCCAGGTACGTCAATGCCTCCTGGTCATTTTCTTTTTCATACTACTCACGAAAGTATAAAACATAGAATATTCTTCTGCTCTTTAACCCTTTCGAAGCCGAGGCTGAACTAGCGCAAATCAAAGTATTATCTGGAAAGATTCTTATGATAAAAATATTCTAAGACTCCTGAATTTTTTTCAGCCTCCCATCATCAAAAGTTTTATCGAGAATGGTCTAATTTCAAAACTGACCCAAGGGCATTCTCGACTCGCCTAAAAGGTTTGTGAAATTTATAATTTGGTAGAAATATAGAATGAGTTTTTTAATGAACAAAAATTACAAGAAAAATTAATTTATCTAAAACAGGAATGAAAAAAATGAAACCAAAAAAATTGAAAACTTGAAGAACTGATTTTTGTGTACCAATTTAAAAATCGAATTATTAATGGTGGAATAATTCTGGTAAGTCTTGAAAACAAAATAAAAATTAAAAGTGGTTCACGTGGGTTTTTTTCAGAAAAGTAAAATAATGGTGTCAAAAATCCATTATGAAAATTTGAAAAATATTTGAAGTTGGCAAATCATGAATATTGAGAAAATAGGATCAATCTGGCTATTTTTTGGGGCAATGTCCCTCCATTGTTCGAATACATTGCCGAAAATGTCAAAAAAATATTTTG
>FIZU01032257.1:0-12200 GCA_900064475.1 Pseudococcus longispinus
GTCAGACTTTTTTGGACTTCAAAAAATCTTCAGATTTCTATTGACTTTTTGGACTTGGAAAATTTTTAGAGATAATGCTGACTTGGTAATTCAGCTTTCTCGAATTTGGAAAATTTCTGATATTACGCTGGCTTTCAGACATTTTGTCAGACTTTTTTGGACTTGAAAATTTTCAAGAACTCAAATTAATTTTTGGACATGGAAAATTTCAAATCTATGTTCTTGAAAATTTTCAAGATAATTCAAATCAGGCATTTTATCAGACAGATTTTTTTTGGTCCCGCAAGAAAGTCAACCCAATGAACACTTTTTCCCAGTTGGCCTGTAAACTATTAATTAGTAATTTCATTTTAAAAATTACTTTAGGGGTTTCAATGGCACTTTTCTTATGTCTTCGTTTACTACTGGCAATATTCGCGGCGACTGGAACTAACGAAACGGGTTCACATTCGAATTCGTTATCGCTATGCTTCGTTTTTTCGGCATGTTTCTTCTTCTTGGATTTTTCTTTAAGTCGATGAGTCAGCTTCGGTCTAGAAAAATTGTTATATTTGTTAGAAAACTGAAATCGTTGAGTAATGAAGAAAGGAAATTGGCAAAATAAATGCAACAGAAAGAGAAAAGGGTACAATACTTACATTTTTCTTTCTCCAATGATACATTTTTTGTCAAACGCATCACTCAAATCATCGATCATTTTCAAAACCTCGGTATTAATGCTCTTTTCCTTGCTGTCTTTCTTCTTGCGTTTTTTATGCTTACGCAGCCATTCTTTACGAACAGGAAACAGCGGTGTTTTTTGAGAAACAGTAGGTTTCAATGATTGAGACGCCACCGGTACGACGTTGGCGGTTTTCTTTTTATGCTTCTTTTTACTTTCTAAACTCATGGCAACGGGACCACAATATTTCAATTTTTTCGGATTAGTTTTATAAGCAGCGGGTGAAATAATCGAAGGTTTCTGCGGATGATAATTGGCCTTTTCATAAGGACCATCTAATTCCATAGGCAGTATTTTTTCAGATTTCGTTTTGCCGTTCACTTTGGCTGGTACTGCTTTTTTCGGTCTACCTGGGCCTCTTTTGCCTTGAAATAATGTTAAATCACTATGTAAAGGGTCCACGTTTGACGTTGATGGCGAAACTTTCGAATTATTGGGCGATGATTTGACTACTTCGTTGACGGTCTTGAAACGAGCAGTTTGCTTCAAAGCCAACGCTGATTTCTTTTCCACTTCTGGTTTGTTTTTAAGTAATTGAGAAGAGGCAACTTTGGCAGCCTATAAAATATTGTAAATGAATATCCATTCGAGTGAATATGGCAAAAAAGGTAAAAAAATACATACTTCGCGAGTGGTAAGAATCTCTTTGGTATTCTTACTAACACTGCTACCACGCTGATTCTTTTTAGAAGCCGATAATACTGCTTTTTGCGTTAAACTCAATGATTTCGAAGGAACGGTGGCCAGTTTGCTACCGGCAGAACGTGACGTTTGATTATGCATCGTCGTCGAAGAATACAGATTATGGTACAGAGGAGACCCAGCATTAGATTGAATTCCACTATCGGGCGAAACGTTGGAAACTGTGCAATCCAGACGCATATATGTTTCTATGTCAGCCGCCGATGAATTTTTTATTTTAGGCGGTCTACCGCGTTTTTTGACAACCGCATTGATGGCATTTTTGTTCGTCGAAGTTGAGGTAATGGAAGATTTGGATTTCGGCGAGTTTTTAACGCTGGTTTTCTCCAAACGAGTGGTCTGCTTGGTACGAGAAGTAGATAAGTTTGATAAATATTGCCCCTTTTGAAAATTGAATACAATTAAAATACATTTTAAGGGAAAAATTTCTAGATTATTTTTTTATTTACTTTTTCATTTCGTTTTTCTTTTTCTTGTTCGTTGTTTGAAGAAGAATCTTCATCCGAATCTGCGCTATCGTTAGAAGAATCCGAATCGATATGTATACTGTTGATGACATCTGTAACGATTTGTTTCTGCTTAGGGAACATTTCGGCATCGCTGCTGGAATCCGACGAGACGACTTTTTTGTTTTCTACCATCGGCTGGTTTCGTTTTTTAGCAGCGCTACCGTCTGTCAATTCGAACTCATTGACACCGCTTGCACCACCGTCCACATCTGGTAATACAGCTGCTAGATCTTCTTCGTTTAATACCTTCAACGTGTAAATGCACAAGAGTGAATAATTCGTCCTTGGAAAATTACTAAAATTTTAAAACTATTTACTTGTAATTGATCCGTAGCGTTGCCAGGTTGGGTCAACTGTTGAGCCAATTTTTCAATAGTATCTCGATCGTTTTCTTTCTTGTTGGTATTTCTCGATAATGTTTTAGAATTCTCCAAGCTCTCATCCGAGTCTTCGGATAGTTTACACGTCTGAGGTAACTAGAAAAATAACCATGTTGAAAAAATAATCCAATGAAAAATCATTCCATTTAAAAATATTACCTTCAACGAAGGCGGACCAAATGATGTTTTATTTAATCCACGATATTTAGAATGAATCGCTCCAAATTGCGCTGAATCTTTGGCATTTGATAAAGCATTTCTATTCGGCTCATTTCGCTTATTCGCCGAGTGATTGACGAACCTATCATTTCTATCTTTACCAACGCCGGGGGAAGTTTTATCCAATACAGCGGATTTTGGACGATTAACGATATTTTCCAGTTTAGAATTTGATTTCATTGAAATTCGAGCTTTGGTACTCCAAGCATTAAATGGTTTTTCAGGACTCGTATGGCAAGATGACGAAGAATCGCTATCGAAATCTTTATCGTTCGAAATACCACGTTTCGATTGATCTTTCGAAAACAACGTAGATTTATTTTTATTATCGTTTCTGGCCTTCAACGAAAACATTCTTTTATTCTTGAGCCGATTATCAAATTTGACTTTTGTATCGGAAGAATCCGATGAAACTTCGGCGTTATCATTGTCGTATTTTTGTTTCGGACGTTTTAACGCGGAAAATTTCAGTCTCAGACCGCCCTAAAAAATTAATTAATTGAAATTTTGGGGTTTCAAAATCACAAGTTTATTGCAATGAAAATTTACCTGTTCGAAATTCGTTTCTCTGACGGCAAACTGTTGTTGTTGGCTGTTATGAGCAGAAGGTGGTGAATTGGAACGCGAAGAACGAGAAGAAGCCGGTTTATCTTTACTGCTACTGGAACTAGGATGGCTCGAAACCGAATCGGAATCACTACAGCTTCCCGAGTCACCTCCACTGGCAGCGTTCTGCGATTGAAAATTTTTGGTAAAATGTCTAGCGAATAAAAAATTTTTAATTGAAAATCCGTCTTACCTCATTATCACTATTTCCACTTTCCGAATCGGAGTCTGAATCGGAACCACTTTCTCCGGCATTCTGTTCATCGCTGAATTCGAACGAATGGCTATCGCCATGCAGCTGACCGGCAGGTGTTTGAGCCGACGCGTTCACAGGAGTAGGTGGTTCCTAAACGTTTCGATAGAATGTTAATTTCGGTTAATTTTTTGAAAATGATGCGAGTTTTTTTTCATTAGAAGTGGTAAATTTTAAAGAAAATTGATTGAAAAAGAAATTTTGCCATTTTGGCTAATGGAACAAGAACAACGTAAATTTCGTAATGAACAAATTTCGATATCCTTTACCAAAATAATTCGAATATTAGATCATTAGATAGCGGGCGGGGAAATAAATGTGCTTAGAACCGACCTCCGTTGAAAATTTACCTTAATAGCATCGATATCGACAGTAGATGGAAGATCTTCAGGATCAGAATCTTGATCGGGTTGATGAATAACCGAACTCCACGCAGAACTACTCAATAAATCGCTATTTGGGAACTGAAAAAACATCGATGTTTTAACGCTCGGTTATAAAGGGTGTTAAGACGACTTCGTTGATACAATTTCATCACTTTACCTTAGATAAGTCACCATGATGGGGTACTGTAGAGGCCACGTCCGTTCTTTGAAAACGGGATGTCCTCTCGGAGAAACTTTTTCGCAATGGATCTAATTGATATAAATCCATTTTGAATTTTCATATAATTCACAACGTATATGAAACGCTGTCAACTAAAACTCGTGCTAGTACACCATCGTGCCTTGATTTAATTTTCATGCAGAAATTGTTCTGTAATAAACCAACAAATTATTATACGCTTTGAACGAGCAAACAAGTCCTTTTTGAAGCTTTACGTGGTAATTTCTATGAACTACGGTGTATTAGATCGATTTCAACTGAAAACGAACATGGAATGCAAAGGAACTTCTTTCACGTTTGATTTGAAAAATCCCATAATCAAGTGCGTCTAGAACCGAAAGAATATCGTTTCTTTCTAATACGCTTGATAATGGATTACAAGTTATTCGACTTTAAAAAATGAAAAAGTTTGATAAAAATATAAGCACATCTTATCATTCCATTTAGTTGAAGAGAATAGTTCGCAAATGGCGCGTAATTATTACTAAACACGAACCACTAAGTACCTTAATTCCGCATGATTGTAGTAATTCACATTTTACATTTTACAATTAAAAATCATACATGAAGTAAATTAAACTTGATGCCATAGACGAAACGAGATGAAATTAATGAAAAATCCAAAACACAATACTCAATACAAAATCAGATTCAACAACAAACACAAAAATAAACACAAAAAATTCAGTTAATTTTGTTGAAACATCTGCATCATCTGTGACTGCATTTACCGCACGAGTCCATCGCAACGCCACAAAACAAATGTTATAATTCTTCCCTCTGTATTATAAAGTTGCATTTTCCACATTGCGTAACACATTGCGTAATTTGCATGGGATGAAAATGAGATTTTTTCGTACCTAATTGGTATTTTGACGATGTGAAATAAATCCAAGTATGGGAAACAATTTACGATTTGTAGTGAACTAAAAATGATTACAGGCAATTAACCGCAGACGTTTCAAATTTCGTATTTGCTTAGAGGACTACACCTAGATGAATAATCCATCAATGGACCTATTGCGAATAAAATTCCTACGTTTTTCAATGATCGACGAGTTGATTTATAGGTTCAGTGAATTCCAATCTTCGCAGCTCTACTTTTAGCACGTGAAAGAGATGGAATCATTTTCTTCGGGAGAAATATATTTATGAAAATCCATTACATACATCTTCAAGGATCTTCTCCCATGAATATTCGAAACAATAATGTTTTCCTAACGAAGACACAAAAACTTACTTCAAGTTTAGGCCTGCCTAGTACTCCATAATAACGACTTCGAAACCGTATTTTTTTTCATTCGAGAAAATATTCATCTTGATAATCGCAATAATACAAACTTCTTCCACGTGAATAATTAAAAATTTATAATCGGAAAATTTAAAAAAATTAACACAAATTTTGTTTATAAAACAGTACTTAATTTAAACAGTGAGTGTTGAAGCTATTAAATAATATTAGGCACTGAAATAACTTATTTCAAATTCGGCTGATTAATGAAAAGTTGAATACATTCGAACAAAATGCATGGATAAACAAAAGTTACAAAAGGATTAGATTAATACAAAATGGAACTTATTATTCTTTCATCGATTCTTCGGTTGGCGCGGCTGCTCTAGGTTCATCGGATTTATCTTTCTTTTTCGAATCAGATACGATATCGTCAATTCGCAGTAACAGGATTGCGGTCTGAAATAAATATTGGTTAATATTCACATTCGTACGAAACTCAAAAAATAATAAAATATTTCATACTTCGACAGCAGTTTTGTAAGTCTGCAGTTTCACTGAAAGAGGTTCCCAAATACCTAATTCGTCCATTTTCACAATTTTACCTGTTTCGCCATTAATACCCCATAATGTTTCATCACCTATTGAGATAAATAGGGTAAATAAATTCACTTCGTAACAAAATTCAACTCGGTCAATTTCTCAACTTACCAGATGCGTGTTTGGCTCTCAAGGCAGTCAAAGTACGAATAGTATTAGCTCCACAATTTTGAGCCAATGTTCTCGGAATAATTTCTAAAGCTTGAGCAACAGCTTTGTACGGCCATTGGCTGACGCCTTCTATACTTTTGCTCTTTTCCATTAAAGCCTTCAAAAAGAAATTTCAATTAAAACATGCGATAAAGATGATCATCGTGATACAAATCGCAATACTTACGTGCGAAACAGCCATCTCAACAGCGCCACCTCCGGGTACTAGTTTGGGATTTAACATGATATTTCTAGCTACATGTAAAGCATCTTGGAGATTACGCTCAGTTTCCATAAGAACATCTTTACTAGCACCGCGAAGCAGAATCGTGCAGGCTTTTGGGTCTTTACATTCGGTAATGTAACAGAAATATTCATCTCCTAGCTGTAATAAATCAATATTCCAAAGTTGTAAAATCTAAATCATCACAATAGGTGAAAAAACCGTTATAGTTACTTTTTTAATTTCGAATAATCCAGCTCCGGTGCCAATATCTTCTTCTTTCAGTTCATCGGTACGGTTAACAATCGTAGCACCGCAAGCTCTAGCGATTCTGTTGTTATCGGATTTACGCAAACGTCGTAAAGCAGATATACCAGCCTTAAAATTGAAAAAAAAATTGATTAATATTATTAATACGAATGAAAATGGAAAAAGAAATAATACCTTTAACAAAAAGTGCTGCGCTAAGTCGGAAATTCCTTTTTCTGTAAACACGACGTCGGGTTTCAAAGCGATTATATCGGAACAAATTTTTTCGATGTATTCTTCTTCTAATTGAAGAATTCTGGTGAAATCTGCTTCTTGCGCTACTTCGATATTCGTCTAAAAAATAATCACCGATGATTATCACGAAAAGCCGAAGTTGAAAAAATTATCATTCAATACGTACCTGGCTTTCACCTTTCTTGTATTCTAACGTGCAATCGAGAAGAATAATTCTAGGATTTTTACTATACCTCTTCATTTTAGGATGAGTGACGTCTTTATTAACCATAACGCCGTTCAAGATGGTCGATTCTTCAATAGTTCCACCAGGGATCTACGAACGAAGAAGAGAAATGAACATCGAACACTAGATATGAAAATAACTGGAAAAATTTAGTTACTTTTTCAATACGAGCATATCGCTTGATATCAATTTCTTTTCTGCCATTTTCTTCTAAAGAAACAATATTTACAGCATCTAAAGCTATATTACAAGCCATTTCTGACCAACGACCAATGAATTTGGTTCCGACGCAAGATTGTAAGACAGATAACAATTGTTTTTTGTCGGTGACGTCCAATTTGACACTAAATATATAATACCAAACCAATCAGCATTCGATCGAATTTCAATCAAGCAATAATGTTCAAAATTACCTTATTTTTTCTTCCAAGATTGTAACCATGTCTTCCAAAGCTTGACGATAAGCTCCGATAATGACAGTTGGATGCATTTGTTCGTCGAGAAATTGTTCACCGACACCTAACATTTCTCCGGCTAATACTATGACCGAGGTTGTTCCATCGCCAACCTACAAAGGATATGATTATTAAAATAATCTAAACGACGTGGAATTGAAAAAATGAGTAAATTTACTTCTTCATCTTGAGTTCTGGCGATTTCGATAATGGATTTTCCGGCAGGGTGTTGCACGGTGATTTCTCGTAAAATGGCATTGCCATCGTTAGTCATTACTATACCACCCATAGGATCCATCAACATTTTCAACATGGCTTGCGGTCCCAGACATGTTCGAATGACATCGGCGATAGCCTAAATAGAAAAATATAAGATTATTACAGGGTTATATCTGCTCGATATGACTCATGTGAGTGAAATTTGAACAGTAATTCAAGAAATGCGTACTTTTGCGGCACCGATATTTTCCAATTGAACCTTTTTACCAGATTCACGTTTAGTATTGGAACCTGAAATTCAAAAAGTAACGTTTAATATTTTCTACGAGTGAGTGAGCAGCATCGAGTTGACGATCCCTTTTACACATATGTGAAAAGAAACTGACTTCCCTTTGTTTGAACAGGGTATTACATGATGATATTACATTAAATCGATACCGATGAATAGAAAATGAATTAAAATAACTTATAATGATTAATTGCACGTTAATTTTAAAGAATTGATCACATTTGCATGATGATGGCCGGTTTTGTAATAATTATGTCGAAGTAAAAATACACTTACTTAGTACTAGAACAGGCGCAACTCCTGGTCCAAACATTTTTATAAAATAATATTTTACAAATCGTAATGAAAAATAGAATATAAAAAATTATTAAATTAACCAAAATTATAAAAGCATTTATTTTTTACTCAAAAAATACGACTGAAAAAGAAATAAGTTCTCGAGATCGCAGTGTGATCAGAATTAAATTTTAAGGTGCTGCTCTTTGTCAGCCAGCATTTTTTATTACCGGCTCGACCGCTGGACCAGCAGCTGTTCTGATTGGTTGATTATGCCAAGCTGCTTGTGACGTTTTTCGGTTCCTACCAAATGCTTTTTCGTTTTTATTTATTTATTTTTTATTAGTAAAACTTGAAATTGAAAAGTAAAAATCGAAAAGATGATATTTGTAATCATTTTAATTAGCTCAAATCATATTTTATTTATTCTGTTTCTTTTGTATGGGTGAAATGGGCGTCAAACTCGTGTTGTTCATTGTCCATAGTTCCATACATTGATGCTGTTCCTGGCCTAAAAAGTTAGTTCGTCTTCTTAATAATCTTATAATGTAGGTTGCTGCAACTCCTCAAAATTCAAAGCCTTAAAGGGCTCTGAGTAACGTTTTATGGCACCTCTCTACCATTACTAAAATTATATTCACCTCTTGATAGGTACCTACCTTTTTACTATTGTCCGTATACCACTAGAAGAATAATGATGATACAGTACCTATCTAAAACATTAGGTATGGATAGATTTCTTTACGATGTCTCTCATAGATTTGAGGTAAAATTCTAATCATTGTCATATTACATTAAAATTGATCGTCAATTTCTGCACACTAATTACAGTGTTTCTCACGTTCAGCTACATTCTTGCTGTCACGCTGTCTGGGATACACGTAGAAAAAAATTTCTATATCACATCTTATTTATAAAATGATTCTGCGCGTGTCAAGTTGGCAGAGGTATTCATTTTTCATACTGATTACGAGAGAGTAGCGTAGCGCGCTGTAATTTCAGTTACATCAATAACTCCGACGCAGTATGTGGTTACTTGGAGAGGAAGTAAATTGCTGCAATATTCGGTAGCTACAAACTTTTTAAAAGGCTACTTCTCGCGATGCACAAAATTACATTTTATGAGGCCATAAAGTGAATGAAAACATGTTACGATATTTTTTTTCCGTTTGGTTAATTTTCTTCCTCATAGATTCTTCAGGTAAATATCCTAGATGAATATGTATCTATAATATTATTAAAAATCTCATCAGCATGCTTTTAGACTAATTCTAAGTAAGATAATTCTGTAAGTAAAGATCTAATCGAAACATATTTTATTGGTGACTCGTTCGGTACCTAGCTAATTTCAACTTTTTACGAATTTTTAAACAAATTTACTATAGATTTGAATTTTTTTTAATAATTTTATATTTTTTCGAGCTTGATGCATTTTTCTAGCAAGATGTTTCCTAAATAGAAATTTAACAAAAAAAAAGAATGATTTTATCCAAAATTTGCTGGAGGAAGTACCTAATTTCTGGCATTCTTATGTTATTTTTTCTAATTTTAAATAGATTCGTATTCTATAAAATCTTGAGTTTTCTTCGAGTTACAAATTTCTTCTTACTTCTTTAATGCAAATTAATCGACTGTTTTGAAATACTTACATACCGGCTCCTAGATACCCCCTATTAAATGTTGATTCAACTTTTTTCTTACATATTAAGTAAGTATCCCTATCTTTCAAAGTATTTTCGACAAATCGATACTAAATAGAGGAAGAATATTTGAAAAGAATAATAAAAACTATTGCGTGTTATAAAACTTTTGTCAATGTTACTTTCTTGTGATGTAAGTTAGGGAAATGATATAACAATGAAACTTTTGGAAAAAAATCGTGTTACGTTTTACGTTTAAACATAGCTTTAAAAATGAGAGCTGAGTACCTACATAGAACCAGAACTGAATGAGTATAAAAACAATATTTTGAAGAATGTCTGTACCTTCTTTTTAATATCTAGCTAATTAGCCCTAGTTGAAAATTATTCGTGAGTATCAAATTGAGCTACCTATTCAATTTCAGTCGTAAAACTGTCACAAAAAATGCTTAAAAAGTGAAGATATTGCAAATGATGTACCTACTTACTCTCTATTTTAAAAATAGGCTTTTTTAATCAAAATCAATCAAATTACTTCAAATTCGCCTACACACATACGTGCCTATTTACGTTTTATGACTTTTACTTATGACTCGTGAGTGTATCATTATTGAGGAAGTATCACTTACAACAACTTCCTGAGAACTACGGCCTATTCTATGATATTTTTTATTCTCCAAAACTCGATATGGGTATTTTTATTACAGGTAGATTCCTCTTATATGTACGTAGGTGCTTAAATAATTAATAATTACATAGAATTTATTCCAAATGCGTATAAAAATTCGACCTCTGTCGCCGCTAACGCATTCGAAGTTATATTAAATTAGGTCAAGAAAGCGCAAATATTGCGAACTGAGCATGCCTATGTGAGCACCTCAACATGTATCGATATTGCTCCAAAATTTCTCTTGACCTACATCTTAAAATTTTTGTTTTTCCAAAATAAAAAACCATGTATGAAAAAAACCTCAAAAAATGGCAGCATTTTTTACGTCGTTGTTGTATGTTTATGCCACAGCGATGAAGTACCCGCTTAGTGAATCGTTAAAGATTCAAGAGTCAGGGTTGTGTAGTGTTCTTAATTCAATAACTGAAATGCATTTTTGTTTGAAAACACAAACTTGAGATCTTTTTTTGAAGAGCTTGATAATTCGTTGGAAAGGTTAAAAACACGTCCAATTTTCGCCTTTTTTTTTACTTCCTTCAAAATCACGAATTGTTCTTTTGAAGTGACGCGAGAACAAAAGCGGAAAAGAATACTTGACCTTGATTCTAATATTATAGATCTAATTTTTACACTTCTCGTGAAAAACAATCTCGTACTTGTATCCAGACTCGTTTTTATATTTTCGAAGCATGCAAAAATTTCAGAAATATTTTCTTTCTTTTTATTTGATAATTTTATGTCTCGAGGACACAGACTATAGGTACATTATACACATGTCTAGTTCGTTTGAAACCAAAATTATAAAAAAAAAAAAAAATTAAATTGAGAGAAATTTTGAAAATAATACTCATAGGTATCAATATGAAAAAAGGTAGTTTGTTTTAAAATAATTACAATTGTTCGATATTTGAAAATTTTCAGCGTTCTTTTAAAATATTACCTACTTAGATTATATTGTTTGATTATTTTCAGTATGTCAAGATAATGAAGAAAACTGTACAGATTTTGAAGGCAATCAAATATTACACGGATTATTATATGTACCAGGACCTGATGTGTGTTCATCTTGCGTATGTTACCATGGTTCACCAATGTGGTGTAAAACAATATTTTGTCCGGGACCACCAACAGTAAGCGAGATTTTTGTGAAATAAAACCTAGATACATTTTATAATCAATAAAATAGTCTAGAAAAACTTTGAGTTTCCTCCTTCAAATAGCAGGGTAGATAAACCTTTGGCCAGTGTTGGAAAATATCAATATTTCGAACGTTCGCCACAGGGTGTTCCAAGAGTCATCTGTCATAGGCGAGATTTGGATATAACAGGGTACCCACTGAAAAATAAAACTTTAGATGGACGTGTTGCTTATCTCGAATATTGAAGGGGTTTATTTCCGAAAAATCGAATGAACATCAATTTTCAATTATGGAAATCGATATTATGTGTTTTAAAAATTGAAGGAAGAGCGTAGCCAGGTTCATAGGGGTGATTTGGCCCAGAGCACCGAATTCTATGGACAAAAAAATCAGTTTTTTGCATTTTTGAAGATGACGCACCACGATATCAAGTTTTACAAAAATATGGAGTTGTACATCTACACTAAGAACACAATATATATTTTTTTTCAGAATTGCAGCTCTGAAAGGGGTTACCAAAATGGCACTTGGAAAGCTTAAAATGTTCATTTGACCTTGAAAAAGTGCTCGAAATTTTTTTCAA
>FIZU01032262.1:0-27123 GCA_900064475.1 Pseudococcus longispinus
ATATGTCACCGAATTTTTTTCATTTTTGAAAAGTACTTTTCACCGACCAACTTTTCTTTTCACAACTTTTCAACGAACATCTCTATATGTATGTAACTACGCTTACGCATTTACCTAGCTAACGTGTTTTCCATTATTTTTGTCATTTATGCTCAGCCAACAGTGTAACATCGCCGTTCGCTAAATTTCGACAGCTGGAAAGGCAGAATTCTTTACCAAGGTAATTGCGCTATATCTTACCTACCAATCGAAATCAAACTCGCCGTGGTTACAACTCATACCTCTACCTACCTACCTACCTACCTACCTACCTACCTACCGACTAGTATAGGCTACAACTAAATAGGACCACGTCGTTGGAATGAGTAGCCGATGCCCGTCTATACAGACTTACACGGTTACACGCCCGGGGAGAAGTACAGCTGTCCCCGGGCCTGGTCAAACAAAAAATGTCACGTTTTATTTGCATTTTTCACTAGTACATAACTTTTTCAAATTTCCTTCGACGGAAAGTGATGAAATTTCGGATTTTAAACTTAATTTTCTTCAAAAATTCTAGTCCTCGCTTCGCTCGGGTTCGATTTGTTATCCCCGATGCCCAAGTTGAATGAGTAGGGCCTGCCCCCTATACGTAGGTAGGTACTAATACAAATACCTACCTACGTATCGATAATTATTAGGTAGGTACCTACGAAGACTAACGCACCTTACACCTACGGTACATTTCATTTTTACAGCTCGGCAACGTCGACCAGTGCCCATAATACATTGAAATTCGCCGATTCGAAACTATGTAGAAGCGCTTCGAGCATCAAAGATCGATTATTGAACTGGGTTAAGGCTCAAACTAAAGATTACAAGGTACGCGCATGCGCGATTTCATTTAGTACTCGCGTCTCCTACGAGTCCGGTAGTTGGTACACAAAATATCTGTAGGTACCTGTAATAAATACGAGAACCTAGGTCGCGTCGTACGCGTACCTAGGTACAAAATGGTAGGTACCTATAATATACTACCAGTAAACCATACCTAACGGCTAACGCGAACAACGCCGTTTAAATATTACACCTATCGCCTCGCCTACCCATACGTATACGTATACGTAGGTTTCGTCAAGACTCGCGAGTCACGACTCGCACACGCACACGCACACGCTCACTACCCAACTACCGCCTACCGGTAACAATAAGACTAACAAGTGACGATTGACATCTAATCGTACGAAACTGAAAGCGAATTTAAATGTTGCAGAACGTTCAAATTGACAATTTTTCAACGAGCTGGAATAATGGTCTGGCGTTTTGCGCTCTCATTCACCATTTCTACCCGTACGCTTTCGATTACGATAAACTAACGCCGCAACAACGAAGATATAATTTCGAATTGGCATTCAAAGTTGCCGAGTAAGCATTATCTACCAGTACAATTACAATACGACTACGAGTAGTTACCGTTCAGCTGCGAGGGCCGTTTTCTCTTCAAAAAGGCGGATAAATTTTCAATTTCTTTAATCGAAATCATTTTTCCGCCTTAATAGGGACTTTTTAGTGGCGACTTTGGTACCAACTGAAGGGTACTTAAATTGTTTCTATGTAACTCAAAAATCGCGACTTTTTAAACCTCCCGGTGGACTGGTGGAGGGCAACAATTAAGTGGTATCCAATTTCGAGGTCAGTGGCCGAGGGAGGGGTAGAAACTTGAATTGCGTTTTTTCGCGACGGTACCCGAGGCCGAGGTAGGTACCACTACCAAGCCGGCGTTGCTTTTTTGCGCTCCGCCCCAGAATACGAGCCTATTCCAAATATTCCAAAGCTTAATCGAAAATTACGCGCGTTTATTCTGAAATTATTGCAGACAAGAAGCTGGCATCGTTCCATTACTGGACGTCGATGACATGGTTATAATGAAGCGACCAGATTGGAAATGCGTTTTCACATACGTTCAAACTATATATCAAAGATTTCACGCCAGTCCCGAAGCCAACACTCTCTAGACGCGAACCGTATTCGTAGTTCGTAGGTCTACTCGAATCTACGCGCTTCATACATACATACATACCTTCCTACCTACGTATAATGTATACTCGTATCACTATCTAGGCCTATACTTATCCGAACCTAGGTATTCGTTTTAAAATTCAATAGTCGTATATTTTTTTTTCAACCGCGATTTCTTACTCCTTAGCCACAGCTACTTCACGCGAACGTACCTAGTACCTACGCATGTACCTACCTATAGTATCTATCAACGAGTACCTATTTATGTTTGTATCTACGCGTGTAAATTTCAACAAAATATGCGCGTACCGGCGTGCGTGCGTAGATATGTACCTAATGTAGGTATAGGTATTAGGTAGGTACCTACTTGATTATAATACCTACCGGTATACGCGAGAAGGGAACTAGGTACACTTAGGGATGGCATTTGCTCGCGCAAATGAGCGAGGACTTTGTTTTCGGAAATATACCTATTGACCAAAATCGTGAAATATTCGATTATGTGCACTCGATCTCGTGGCGTGAGTCGAATATTCGTCGCCGCAGTAGAAACATTTTAAAGTAAAATTACGCTTCACGTACTTCGCAAATCGCAATCTTATTGTAAAAAAAATTTATTTTTGGCGTCAAACAGAAATAGTAGTTTATTCAACTAGCGAGATGAAGTGATTTTTGACGAACGTTGAGGTTTATTGCCCCAGCGAAGCGACGGAAATGAGTCAAAATCGTCGAAAATTATTTATTTCCCTACACGGATAATATATATTTCCTTAACGAGGGAGTAAAAGTGCTACTGATAAATGATTTTCAACGATTTTGATTCATTTCTCGAGCGAAGTGAGGGAAATAAACCTCAAAATTCGTCAAAAATCACTTTACCTCCCTAGTTGAACCGAGTATTATTTCTTTTCGAGAATTGGCATTATTTTGGGCTGGACGCTTTAAAAATGATGATTTTAAGAAAGCGCGCGCGCACGCAAATCCTCGGAGAATATTCTCGCGCAAGTGAGCATTTGCGCCTGCCATCCGTAGGTACCTACACTACATTTCAAGCGAGCCAAGTCCCCGTCCGAGTGCACATTTTTTACGAACACGTGGCTTTTCATCGATTAGAAACGCATCAAGGTACGAATACCTCCTCGAAAGTTACCTTACCACAACTCGAGCTATCCTTCAGGCTTCGATCATTCGAGATTACCTATTTCGAAATACTCGTACGGGCCTAACAGGGTCCCTGTACGTCTGTACGTATACTAAGTACTTAACTTAATTACCTATATACAGTATAAGTATACCTACTTATTAGATAGGCTATCGTTGCAAACTGCACCGCAATGCTAATTTGAGATTAGTCGTTCATCGCCGTGGCCGTGTATTCGACTAACCAACAGGTGGTACCTCCTACCTATCGTTCAATACTCGCGCGTATCGGTTGGCACTCGGCACATGGCTCACATTTCACACGTCCGTATAGGTAAGGTAGGTACTTGCTACTCGGTACCTAACGTCACTAACGTGTAATACGAAAACGCGCGTTAGCACCAACCGATTAACGACGGTCGACGATAAGGATAAGACGCCATTAAGAAGGCCGAGGCCTATAACGTCAATTTTTTAAATAGCGAATCAATTTTTTTCTCGTACTGAAATCGTCGAGGGCCGAGGAGTAGCGGATAGGCTACGTATTGTGAGACAGCTGGTACACGATCGAATACATCGGCATCGTTAGCATTGCGGTTACAACCTATACTATACTATACTATACTATACTATACCATACCATACCATATATCTACTCATACGCATGTACCTCTACCCAACCTTAACGTAATTTAATTTCTAAATTTTAATCTAGTCCTAAAATTAATTTCGCAATATTCGCGACCTACTCGAATAATTTGAATCCGTAAATTAAATACTCGCGGTATTTGCACGTACGTAGGTACACTACGCAGCCGTAGGTCTAGGAATCTACATACCTAGATACCTAGGTACCTAGGTAACCTGACGTACGAGACTATACCGTTATTAATTAAGCACCTAACCTACCCGAATACGCGTATAATAGGTATCTACGCCCGTTGCCTATATGTATTACCTATGTACTGTCGACGCTGTTATTGTCGCTCTCGTTACATCTATTTGGTGTTTTTTGTTTTTTTTCCCTTCACTTTTCACTTCGTCGTCTTCGATTGAGAAATGCACGATACGATTGATAGGTACCTACGTTACGGGTCCACGTCCAGCGCGGGCCTACCAATTGTTCGACTATGAAACGACATTCGGTTGAAAACAATGGAGAGAAACGCGAACGCCGAGACAAGAAGACAGCTCGACGTGACATGGCATGGCGTAGCGCAGCGCAGCGCAGCGTTAACGATCCCCCCGTTAATAACTCTAATCGACGCGACGCTCGAGATTTTACGCTAAATAATTTAAATCGAGTAGGTACCTACTCGCGATTCTCGAAAGTGTAACTTAGATCTAGTTTTTTTTTCAATTATACCATTTTGACGTGTTCCTTCGCTTGTAAATTCTTCCAAGCTCGTGGTAGCCTACGACTATGGCGACAACAAGCACTACCTAACCGACCTTTCGATAATTTCGTAAAAATTATACTCGCACGTAGATATGCGCGGTGTTCTGGCACGAGAAACGATAATTTTGATTTTCAATTTTTGTGCGACAAAATTAGCTATCGGTCGTCAAAAATTATTCGAAGATCGGTTACGCTATAGCATTGAGAAAATATTCGCCGAGTTGGAATTGGTGAAATTTTTTTCTACTTTTTGACGCGCCAAATTTGTGTCAGAATGGTACCTATCGTCGTCTTTTAGAAGCGGAGTTCCAAGTAGGTACCGTACGTCTAGTTTTAAAAATTTGAAAACGTGTCCGTAACTAGTAACTACACGATCGTGATTCGTCAAATTCGATTTTTCAAATGAAAAAATACGTATCTGTAAGTAGGTCTAGGCGTCTAGCCCTAGGTAGACTATATAAATTGAAATCTGTTAGCGCGACAAGTCGAGACACGACGTGGTCGTAGTTGCCTCCCAGCACCCAGTCTACGATAAATAGAGTACGAGTAAATTACAAAAGTGCAACTTTGCGGGCGAAAAAATGAAATTTTATTTAAATCTTTTCGAGCCGAGAAACCCGCGCAGGTAGTACACAATACACGTACACGCGCATCGGCAACACTTGCGACAAGCGTGTAACTCGGTTTGGAAATTGTAAAATATAAACACAACGCGATAGCGGTACGCGACCAATCGACCATTCTTCGCATCGGCGTCGTAAATGATGTACGGTATCCGCTGGGCGCTCGACCAACTTGCACCAAGTTTGGGAGTGAAAAGGGCGCGGGCGGTGCACGCGCGCTCGAGATAAACAGACGAAAAATGAACGCGACCAAAGGCCAGTCTCAATTTAACGAGTCGAATAACGAACACGTACCGCAAATTACAAATAATCCGCTGGAATTCGAATTCGGCTCATTCACGACGGAAAATTGAGGATTACCGTGACAATATGTAGCGTGCTCGTTCAGCGTTTGATTCAGTATCGCTTCGATCTGCTCCAAGGAGGAGCTGGTATACAACCGTATCGGACATCGGGTGCACGTAACGAGGATTCTTTCTGTCGCTACTCGCAGAAAGCCACCCTGACAAACCGGACAACATACAAGTTTCGGCGTTTGTTCGAGACTCCGCTCTTCTTCTTCGACTTTTCGATACTCCTCTAATATCCAATTCACTACAAATCGTCGAATAAAACGTAAATTTACATCCGCGCAGAATATTTACATTGCACCGTCCAAGTAGCAGCGGGTGCAGCTAGATACGTTCGAGAATACATATATACGGTCTATCGCAGAAAGTAAAAACCTTAGAACCGGAGCAATAGCCCAAAAACAACAACAACAACGACAACAGTTGACCAATTTCGTGAAATCGGTTAAAAATCGGGCGTTCCAAAAGTATTCGTACACCGGCGATTTCAATTTTTTAAAGTTCGATTAAAGTGATTTGAAGCGGTAGTAGACGCGCGCAATCGAGACAGGGTGTTGTTATGGGACCCCACCGAAGGTAGGAAAAACAACTTTTATCCCGCATATCGCGGGGCTCGCTCAATTTCGATAGTCGTTCGATACGACAGTTTCACACGGTTTTAAATGGGAAAAAGCGTGTTTTTGCGTGAAAATGTTGTTTTTTGAGAAAAATAATGCGAGAAACGGTACGACGTGCGATGGAAAATAAATTATAGAGATATTAAAACAGCCCCCTGAAAAAATTGTCACTCGTCTCCGCGTCGTTATTGATTTACAAAACTATACCGATAGAAATTGAAAAAATACACGAAATCGACTATCGAAATTAAGCGAGCCCCGCGATATGCGGGATAAAAGTTGTTTTTCCTACCTTCGGTGGGGTCCCATAACAACACCCTGTCTCGATTACGCGCGTCTACTACCTTTTCAAACCACCTTAATAGAAGTTAGAGCTTTAAAAAATTAAAATCGCAGGTGTAAGAATACTTTTGGAACGTCCGATTTTTAACCGATTTCACGAAATTGGTCAACTGTTGTTGTTGTTTTTGGGCTATTGCTCCGGTTCTAAGGTTTCTACACTCTCTAATAACCATTCTAAAAGACGGTTGAAGTTTCGGACCAAAAACATAGCGTTAATTCTAATTTTGATTTTAAAAAAATTGAAAATATCGAGGCATACGCTGGTGTACGAATCTTTACGGGATAGCCTGTACCGTAGGTACACTCGAACGCGATACTTGGTCATATATACCAAACGAGCGACGCGACGCTAAATACGTGTGAAAATAGTAACACCGGTACACGCACTCGGGTACATGCTCGTATTTATACTACCGTCGAATACCGATACCTAAATAATAACGATAATAATAATAATAATAACGACGACGATACGTACGCTGTTCTTGTATAAGTTCGTCTTCTATTTGCTTCATTATTTCTAATTCCTGTTCGATATCGAAACTGTTTTCTGGTTTGTCGATAGATGAGGCGGAGTTGTCGGTTGAATTACTACAAAATAGAAACGCGCGGGTAAAAAAAAATATCGGCGAGCGAAATACGCGGTAACTAATTTAGATGAAAAATAAAAATTTACTAGTGTGACGCGGAACACGCCTCGTGCTCAAATTCTCTCATTTCGTCGTACAGATAAGCGCATAAAGTATCTTGAAAAATATTATTAGTCTCGTTCGGCGATCTCATTTGGTCGAAAAACGTTTGTCTGTTTTGTTTTATCCTAGTTTTGAAGCGCTGTTGGGCGAAACGACGAAATAATACGAGTAATTAATTCCGAGGGCAAAACGACAACATTTACGGATGTCCGTATAGCTCACCTCTCGAAGGATGTCTTTAAAATCGGGTAATTTTTTCCTCAACCTGCGAGCGACGAGTCTACCGAGATCTTTTGAATTAGTTCGAGGTGTCATTATCGTTCCAATCCAAGTCGTACTAAATTTGAGATTAATTCCAATTAAAAATCAAAATTGCGTAAATTAATACAAAATGGTTGATAAATGGATTGTCGATGTAGCGGACGATACGAGAGCTGAGAGCTAAGGCTTCTTCAAGTACCCGATTCATTCACGTAGACCCACCACTGCCACTTGATTCGCATTACTTACCCGATATATCTTACTCGTTGCTCGGACAATTTCGATATTCAACGCTATCGTTTCACTTTCCTGGTATCGATCATCGATTGATTAATAGAAACAGGATCGCCAACGCCGATCAGTTGTTCATCCTCCCAGGACGGTATCCGATCGAAGAATATGGAAACTTGCTAAGGAACAGCGATCGAGATCAGTCGATTACTTATTACGAATACTATGAAATATGAAAAAAACGATACAAAAGAAAATGAAGAACGTACTCGTACTCGTTCGTTATAAATGATACAATTTCAACTCGGATCCGAAAAGAAAATGAACGGGGAACAGTTTCGATGTGACTTCAATCTCCAGATTCACTTCACATCGCAAAGTCCGCATCAAAAAATTACTTGGAAATGAATTTTACACAAAATAAACGGAGTTTAGCCATCTTCGTAAGTCGTAATTATGGTCGTAATGCGAAAATATAATGCTACGAAATATGGAAATAACGGAAATTGACGTAAATAATGGCAACTGCAAATTGCAATGTGCTTTCGCTCCTCAACGATAAAACGTAGCTATAATTGTCAGCCTTTGCGAGCATTTGTTGCACCTGGTGCAATCGTGTAACTATCATCGCTCGTTTTCGTCGTCACCGTGCACCGTTTCCCCCTTTCACCTTGGCCGTTATCAGTTTATCACATGTGCGAAATAAAAAAACAATGAAAACAATGAAAACAAAAGAAAAAATTTTAAACTTTGGAGCTTTAATTGATACCTGTTTCCTGGTTTAAAATGGTAAAAATTTAAAATTAACGATTAGGTATAATTTTCACCGGATTTTACTCGTGTTTTTTTGTTGCGGGCCCGTTCGCTGTTAATTCGTGCGTTATCGGTTATGTAATTTCTTGAATTTCTCTCGCCTTTGTTCGTCGCCGTTCAACTTTCAAAAACGTTCGAGCCCGAAGATTTTCAGGAAATCGTTGTATTTCTGCTTCAGGACTACCGCGGACCTGTCCGAATCATCGTAGAAATGGAGATAATGCGCAAGAAAATTCGTTTTCGTATAGTTTTTTTAATCGACGTGTTTTTATTGTTATTTGTGCAAGTGCTACAGGGAGCCTCGTTGAATTATTACTTCATCAAACAGTACGAAGAATATTTTACGACGTATCTTCTCTTTATTTTGGATTTCTTTTGTTCGTGCGTATTTGGCGGCGCATTCTATCTGTCGTACGTATATTTTACTCGATCTGGTTATCACGTTCAATCGTCGGCATCGGCACCGCTAGCGCCACTAAGCGCGCGTAGGAATTCTACCAACGGTGTGAAAAAACGTTTCTCCGAATCCGTATACGGCGTATTACCTTCGAGCTACATATCGTGGATAATTTACGTAGCCGTTCTTATAACGAAACTATCCATCATCTTCGGTACGGACGTTGTATTTGATCTGGCGATGGAAAATCCGTCGTACGCGTATACTAGTCAAATATTTCAGGTTTGTTTGTTTGTCTGTCTGTGCCTCTGTCTCTGTACAGCGTACATGAACAGGCCACAACACCGTGCGTCGTCACTTGGTCGGTTTTAGTATACCGAATTGGAGTATTCACGTATGTCGGTTTATTCTTCAATTCGCAGGTATCGGTGGCGCTGTCCAGTATCGTGTTCATGCTGTTGGTCGAGGGTCACAATTGGCACAAAAAATCATCCGAATGCTACTCGTACGTGACGGCGGTGTGCAAGAAAACCGGCATCGAGATTTTCGATTCGGTTGAAATGCTTCAATTTCTAATAACTACCGATCACCTTTGGAAACCGGTCGAAAATGCGGTATTCGTACTGGCCATCGTCAATTTTGTATTGCCGACCATCTCGTTGTACGCGTTGAGCATATCGAATTTTGGCAAACGTATCACCGATAAATGTTTGCCGCTGCGAATAATTCACAGCGTGATACGATTACTTTTGATCGATATTCCATTTTTCGCTGTACGATTGCGCACGTTGATCGTAAACAAGCAGATCTCCGTTTTCATGATGAAAAATCTTTTTTACATATTATTAGCCGTTAGAGAATTGTATCTGGATATATTCGTGTATTTTAAACCCATCGACAAGCGGTCCGATAAAAGTATACCACCTAAAAGCGAAGAGATACCGCTGAGTGACGAGCAAACGCAAACAGACGGTAACGTTGAAAACAAATTCGTCGTCCGTAGTTGATTGCGTTTGCGAAACGTCGCGTCGAGTCGCGTTCGGTACCTACCGTGAAATCGTGGTCCGAAATTTCGATTTTCGATACCCGACCCAAACACACGCTTCCGCGTTCAGCCCAACTATGCCTACGCGCGGAAAGCGGAATACGTAGATATTCGTAACAGCGATGGGCAAGATCGTTTAAAAAGTGATCTAAGATCGCCATTAAGATCAATTCAAAAAATCGATCTTACATCTCCATTAAGGGCCGATTCCGCGTACTTTTTTGCATAACCTGCCCCGTCTTAACTTCCATAAGAGCAATGCTTGAATGTTAAACTT
This sequence comes from Pseudococcus longispinus, assembly GCA_900064475.1. Lineage (NCBI taxonomy): Eukaryota > Metazoa > Arthropoda > Insecta > Hemiptera > Pseudococcidae > Pseudococcus > Pseudococcus longispinus. Next base: position 10,186 of record FIZU01032262.1, read on the forward strand.
TGATCCTTTCGATCTAGAGATCTACTGGACGAAAATTGGTGAAATTTGAAACATATACTCTTCGAAGCAATTAGAAAAATCTCTCGTATCGGATTTTTAATCGGTCGAATATTTTTCGAAAAAATGTACGATTGAAAATCACGAATTTTTCAGCATTTTTCGAAAACTATTCGACTAATTAAAAATCCGATACGAGAGATTTTTCTAATTGCTTCGAAGAGTATACGTTTCAAATTTCATCAATTTTCGTCCTGTAGATCTCTAGATCGAAAGGATCAAAGTTTAACATCGCTCTTATGGAAGTTGAGACGGGGCAGGTTATGCAAAAAATTACGCGGAATCGGCCCTTAAGATCAAATTTTCAAATTGATCTAAGATCACCAACAAGATCATCGCTTCGAGGTGGTTCTTTGGGTTATGCGGGTAGTATCTTGGCGAACGTATGCGCACTTTTGGACAGTTTTGAAATGTTGTTTTTTTAATCGTTTACGAATGAAAAATTGCGACGGATGAATTAATACGCGTTCGTTATGTCTAATTAAATAAATGAAATGATAAAATGCGAGTAATTCCAAATTAACTGTCAACTTGGAGTACACGTATGATAAAAGACCAAAGTAGACCAAGTATAAACCGTAGTACGTTTGTTTTTTTTAAAAGAAAAACAAACGAAGAAAGAGGAAAGTGGGAAATGCAATTTTCAGATGGCTAAATTTTCATTTTTCTACAGAATTATAACTCGGTATTCTTGATCTTTGGCTTTCAAGCGGATGAAATGATCTTGATCTTGACTTACAATCAAGATCATCTAAAACGATCTTAAATCACCAAAACATCGTGATGATCTCGGTGATCTTGGCACTCGAGATCATTACGATCAATTGATCTCGCCCATCGCTGATTCGTAAATACTAAATAGGTACTTGTATTTTGAAAATAATCAAAAATACAACGACCCGACTGCGCTTCGGCATGTTCGCGTAATTTCAAGACGTGTGTCGGTCTTTGTCCAAGTTTCTCGTCGCAACAGCAATTAAATATAAGCTAACGATCGATTACGATTGTAGGTAGGTACCTAGGTAGCTACGTAGCATCGTTTTCGTTTTCGTTTTAACGCTATAGCCTATACCTAATTCTGTGTACGAGAGCGCCTATCTATGTTAATCAAGTATGTAGGTAGCTAGGTACATAGATTACGCTTAGGTATACTACTTATAGGCACTATGTCGCGTTTATACGGGTACATTGTATGTATGGTCACCGGGTGCCTGATTATTTCCGCGTTCCCCTCGCCGCCCTCATTTTTTTTACTACTTATCAAAAAACGAAAGTTGGTAAGTACCTAACTAACAATAAGTAAGCGAGTAAGTAGATAGGTATCGTTATTTTTGAATGCGGTCTTGTCTTATAGACTTGACTTTTTGAAAGTGAACGTCGACAAGGGAGGCCCTAAATTAATCGAGCACCCTGCACTAGATACATTTACAATTACATTACATACTCGTACGTAGCTGTAGCCGTAGGTACCCGATGTATTATACCGACCCGACGCGACGTAGGGACGTACCTATACTCGTGTATGTATTGCCGGGTTGGTAGTAGATGTACGTACTACGTAGGTAACTTGTAAATACGCAAACTTGTTACGCTCACCCTATTACGTGATTCGCTACGCTTTATTTACATTTTTGCAATTTTGTAACGAGGGATCGTGTTGAATACGTATTCGAAACAACTGGTATATTATAAGTGGCGAGTGTAAGAAATTAACGTTATCGTTTTTTGTACCAAAGTAGCACCTACGCAGTATACCTACTTGTACATGTACATTGTACCTAACTTTGTTTGATCTCTTTGTAAACTTCAAGACTGCCAGCGCCTCTCTTCTCGTATTACTCTCCCGATATCAAAAATTTGTTCTACGAGTATGTACTTTTACGTAGTATTAGGTATTAATTTTCTAAATTTATATTTTTTACTTTTTTTTTTTACTCGAGAAACCTACGAATGTAACGATAACTATTTTCTTTAATACAAATAGATTTTTATACTCGGTATCTGGTTATACTTTCGTTTCTACTTGATACCTAAACCTAAGCCAACTGAAGTGTCAGCCACTCCAGCTGGGAAAAGAGACGACGAAAAAAAAAACAAAAAACAAAAAACTAGGTACTAAATTTGACGATTTAAATACCTACGCCTACACCTACTAGGTACGTAGGTATGTCAGCGAATTCGTCTTAATCAGATATGCCAACGTACGTAGGCCTCTATTTACGTAATCATCGTATCGACATACTTAAATGTGTAAGCCGTGTTCGGTAGTAGTAAAGTAGTTAATATACAGATTGAAAGTCGACCGTTGCGGTTGCGTTGAAAAACGATCGTTTGGTCACTGGTCACCTTCGAATTTGAAGCTCCATATCTAGTCCCAAGTTCTCGTATAGACGTGATTCTCCTTTTAAAATGTTCCACGCGCTGTTATTCTTAAGCTGCGAAACGTATTCGCCTGCAAATGCGACCGCAAACGACAAACGTAAATAAGTAGCGGATATAGATAATTCGAACCGTCGCGTCGCGTCGAACGAATACTTTTTATAAGATACGAGTATTCGAGGTTAAGACAGAGCGTCGGTGTTCGGTGGGTCGTATCTTTGCATTGCAAAATGCTCGCACTCGCAGACCCCCTGTACCCGAGTCTCCTGTACTGCGGAACACGATCAGTGATCGGTGTTGGCTGTTCGAAGATCAATTGGCCTGCCAAAGACTTACCTCTGTCAGTTTTCATTTTGCCATTATTGATGGTGTTGGGTTGCGGATACGGCAACGCTTCTATGTAGCAGGAATCTTCTCGATACAAATTGGACGTGTCTGGAATAATAGCTAATACACGTACATACTGTACTTATTAATCGTCTCGATAACGACGATAGCAATTGACACGAAAAAACAGATAGTTGAACGCGAGTTACACTAGTACCGCGCGTAAGCGATGCAAGGCAAGGGTAGTATAGTACTTATAGTACCTCTACCTAACCTTTCTACCGCTAATAAGTAGATCTACACTCGTAGGCGCCTAGATAAAGCTCGGAGGTGCCGAAAACGACCAAGCTGTAGGTAACGAACGCAGCTACCTATACGCGTATCGCGTATGCTCTCAAACGCTCTACAAAATAGGTAGGTCGGTAGATACTAGATAGGTAATACTAGCGAATATCATTTTTCAGGTACGAAACGAATCGAATACTCGAGCAGGTACGTTACGTATGTACTATCAAATCCTACCTTGCGCTTCTGCTTCTTCTTTTTGGACGAGCTTCGTGACTCCTTTGACAAATAGAGTCGCCACAAACGTCCACGTCATCGACCACAAGCATATAGCCATTACTCCGGCGAAATTGACGAGTAGAAACTGCGGGGCAAATGAAAGTTAGCCGAGCTTATTCGGAAACTTTCGTTTCTTTTTTTTTTTTCGTTACAACTTGCGCAAAAGGAATACCTAGGCGAAGGCGAACGATAACTTACCCAAGCATCGTTACTTATATCTTTGGATTGCAACACGCCATTCGACGAGAATATCTTCATAGCGACAATTCCCCAAACGCCTCCTCCGAAATAAATTGGACACCCGTCGATTGGATCGTCAACTGGCGAGGAGAAACGGTTTTGAAATTAAATCACGCTCGCCGATCGTACACCTCGTACGTGTAGATGCTAGGTAGGTAAGCAGTCTAGTTAAGTACCTATATCTAAGTAGGTCTAGCGAGCCAAAAAAACAAAAACAAAAAAAACGGCGAGGTAGGCGGATGCAAATAAACGCGTAAACGTAGGTAAGTAGTAAGTACAATGAATGTAGAGAGGTGCCACGCGTGTTTATATATTGTACTGGTACCATCTACATCGCGAGTGACGCGAAATCGCGATCGCATGGTTTCCGAGTACGTAGACCTACCTACCTACCTACCTACCTACCTACCTACCTTTTCACCAATCTACCTACTGTCAGATGACTACTCACTTTTCGATAACAGCGTAAAATAATGCAGAGCCGCGAATATCAAAGCGCTTATCATGCCGATAATAAAAGCTTCGAAAGCGTTATACGTGAAGACAGCTGCGCTTACGGCCACCTGCAAGTACGTAACTTGGAATCAAGCCAAACGAACTGGGTAAATTACTCGCGAGATACGCGTTTGTTGAAACGTACATACAGTAGGTAGTAAGTATCTAGATACCTAAGTACGAGTATAGATAATATTACCGTAGATATAGCCTACAGTGTACGAAATGAAGTACGTATAGGTAAACACGCGTACTCGTAGTCGTACGAGAAGCGGGTAGTACCGGCCCTTTTAAAAGTTACACGAGGAAAAAGTGCTCCAACTATCTGTCGCAGACAGACCACAGTACCTAGGTATTTGGTAGGTAGGCCTACCTAGCTACGTACGACGCGAGTATTTTAAATGTCTAGCAATGTAGATTAGAGCCCTGGAACCTATACGAGCGAAGACCTAGGCCATCTTTTATCCTACACGAGCGCGACGTTCCCGAATTCAGTAGTCGTGCCGAACTGCCGATGCCGTCGACAGACTGAAAACGAGAACACCGGGTGACGTCAGCGCGTATAGGATAAAAGATGGCGTATGTCTTCACTCGTATACGTTCCAGGACTCTAAGGTAGATAACGGCCGCCACTGCCACCGCACCGAGCAAAAAATTTAATAATTTTTTGGCTAGCTTCCTAAAATACGCCTACTTAATTTCGGCACCCGATACCGAGCGCTAGGTAGTAGGCTTTTTCCTCGTATAACTATAAATTATACATTACAATACGAATATACCTAGACCTACGTACCATAGCTGCTATACATCCGTTTATCGTATTGCTTAGCAACCAAAGCGACTGTTGTATTCGCATTCTGCCAACTACTAGAGCAACTAAGCAACCGCCGGCTCCGGCTGTAATCGTGTTTCTTACGATTTTGTTGAGCGAGTTGACGTCGATGCCGTCGATGCCGTCGATGCCAACACCGGCATCGGTACCGATACGATATAACGCGCCGCAGTTGAACGTGATCAAACCGATTACGATCAACATAGCTCCGGTGCCGAAAAGCTGACGCAAAAGCAAACGATAGGTAGGTACAGATTACAGATAAGTATAAAGGTAAAGTTAAAGGTAAAGGTAACGGTAATAACGAATATCGGCCAAGTATAGCTATTTGCACGTTGTACCTAATTGTTCGAGTGTATCCTGTACCTACGTCTTGGTAATACGGAATACCTATTTGACCTATGCACTGCACCGCACTGCCCGTTGCGCAGTAAGGAGAAAAAAAATAACGCAAACCCATCCGGTCCACGATTAAGCGAGCAAGTTAGTACCCAAGTACACACCCACACCTACCTTTATGTGCGTAGGTAAAGTACATTACATACCTATATGCGTGGATAAGAGTATAGATGTACCACGTATGGTGGAGGGAGGTGGCGGATGGGAGGGGGCGGGGGTGATACTCCGGCACTATTTCGTAAATTTCAATTTGCGTATAGGAATTTCGAAAACGCATTCGGCGCAGAAATTTGATGGCGGCAAATATTCCGATAATAGGACTAGCACTCGGCATTTAGGTAGTATAGGTAAATGGGGTTTCTACAACCGAAACGTTTCGGTGTATGCTAATACGAAAAATCTTCGGACATTATAAACTTTTAAAGAAATTCAAACTAAACGCGGTCTTTTTCTACACGACGAATCGAATACACTCGATCATACCTACATCATTTTTACGCTTTCTAATGGTCGCAGGTTGCGATAAGCAATTAGGCATTTCTTTTTCGGTCGTTCTAAGCATAGGTGTAGGTAGGTAGGTAGGTATTAAAATTTCGCGTTAAACGTATCGAACTATCGAGCTCGATGAAACGGGAGTCACGCTCACGCGTGACTTTTCAATCGGTTTCGATGGAGAGCCAGCAGCTAATTGAAAAGACGAACGAAAATGCTCCGAAGACGTGCGTAGAATTTCTACTCGCGTCATAGGCAGGCCTACTGGTAGTCGTATAGCCGGGTCTACCTATCGGGTATAAAATCCCCGCGGTAGAGATGTTCGTTGAAAAGTTGGTCTGTGAAAAGTACTTTTCAAAAATGCGTGTTTTTCTTCGTTTTTTTCTAGTATCTAATCGGCGATACGTTAATATAATAAAAGAACTTGACATCGTTATTCGGTTTTGAGAGCATCATTGCGAAGCTCTCAACGAGCGCTGTAAAATGATACCCCACGCCACTCTTTTACGAGCAGTATTTGTACGTTCCTCACATTTCGTCAATTTTCATCACCTTTCGCACTTTTCACTTTTCTTTTCGCAAAAGTGAACATCACTACCCCGCGGTTCATCGACTACCCTTTGCTTTTCCGAACTGAAAAGCGAGGTAGCCGCTAGGTAGGTACCTAGGTAGACGTACAGCCGTTCCCGCTACATGGTACACGGTACACCACGTTACAAACTGCCTACGCACTTACCGAAGTCGAATATATCGGTGAAATTTCGCAATTTTCGCTGAATCTACCTTTTCTCGGGCCAATCATCAAAGAGGCGACGAAACACGACGCGCCGGCAAAAGCGAAAACCACGCCAGTTCCGGAAAAGTCGTCGTAACCCAAAACGCGTAGCCAACCTTGCGCATTCCAGGCCCAATGAACAGATATCGGATGAACCACGCCTGCCAAGCGCCAGTGTCGTATAGGTATTCGTATTAATAACAATGACGGAGAAGTAGGTAGGTAGGTAATAGGCTATTTATGCGTAGATATAGGTAGGTACTTGTTCGCGGGCTTACCCGATATAATCACGCTATAAATGAGAAAGACGATAGCGTTACATCTTTCCAGCACCGCCGCCGATACGATAGTAACCGGTGTCGCGATTACAAGAGCGTCGTATAACCATTGAGGTCGCGTTGCTGACTGCGGCTGCGACTGCGACTGCGACTGGGGCTGAGACTGATTAGTAATACCGCTACCATCGACTGCTGACAGGTCCCACGAGGATGTATAGCCGGTGAAAAAGTTTCCATTACTGTACGATAAATAATATCCGACGAACCAATACATGGTGCAGCTAACCACTGCAATTTTCAAAACGCTTCCGATAAATGTTAAGCAAAAATGCGAGTAGGTAGCCAGCGAGTAGGTACTCGTACGTGCTCGATAGGATGGTCCTTATTTATACTCGGTGGAAAAAAATGTTTGAATTTTCTTCGGGACGCCCCCCAGTTTGGGACAATTTCACGAGGAAATAACGCGTAACGTCAAAACGGCGCGCGCGAGTTCGGCATTACTTCGCTATCGGAGTCAAAAAATGCCGAGATCTTTCAACCGGATGGAAGAAAGGGTTAATTTGCATCGATGGGGCTAAAAAATTTTTGCGTTACCTTCTCGTGTAATGGCACCGAACTACGGGGCGTCCCGAAAAAAATTGAGCGAAAATTTTTTTCCACCCCCGAAGTATAAGTTTTAAGATCGCCGATTCATCGAGCTAAAAAATCGTATACCTACGTCATTTTCTCACCAAGTGGCACCAAACTACGGGGCGTCCCGAAAAAAATCGAAAGTCGAAAAATAAGGACCACCCTAACGCTCGAATACAAACTAAGTATAGTATACCCGCGTAGGTATCTACTACCTACTTACAGTTACCTACAGCATAGTGGATCTTACCAGATACCAGTACCTACTCGTATGTAAAAATATTTTGAAGAATACTTCCGGCGTGTATTTTTCGCATACTCGGCTGCCTTCGATGCAGGCGAATCCAACTTGCAACACTGTAACAAATCAAACGATTAAAATTCAGCGCGTTGAATTCCAATTTCGGTATCGACACGCGAAGGATTTAGGTAGGTATCTACGTATAAATATGGTCGAGTATTTCGCCAGCAGCGTTTGCGATTTGCGAATAATAGGGCTGCGATCTGTCTCGCGTTACCATCAGAAAGGACAAAAAAAAAACCAAAAACCTGCTCCGATAGCGTAGGCCCAGGTAGGTAGTGATGTTCGCTTTTGCGAAAAGTAATTTTTGTGAAAAGAGAAGTGAAAAGTGGAGAAGTGGTGAAAAGTAAGGAAAAGTGCGAATACCGCCCAGAAAGAGTCTTATCGAGAGCTTCGCAAAGATTCCTTCGAAAATGAAAAATAGGTAATGGAAAACTTTTCTATTTCAACTCATTTTCGTGAAATAAGTACACATTTTTTTTTTAAAGTAGAAAAAACGAACAAACAATTTCAACAGTTCTGGCTTCTGGCAGCTTGTTTCACTCGCGAGTGGACAAAAAACTTGAAAACCTCGGGAATTCTTAAGCGTGGTGGTTTACCCTTATCATAAACGACGGAGATTTGCTAAAAATTGGAATAATGCTATTCTGTTCGTCCACTCTCGGGTGAAACGGATGCGTTAATAAATTTCACCCGCGCACTCGGACGAATAAATTGATTTGTCACTCGACTTTTTTAATTTTTGAAAAGTACTTTTCACCGACCAACTTTTCTTTTCACTTTTCGTGAAAAAAAAGTCCTTTTCTTTTCGCAACTTTTCAACGAACATCTCTAGGCCTAGGTCCTAGGTATACCTAATGGTGTTGTCCGTACTCGAATCAAATTTCGCTTTCAACATAGCCGTATACAAACGGCTATTAGATACGTTTAGATCTGGTTTTCGTATTCGCTAGATCGCTACCCGTAGTCCGTATACTGATTAATTGAAAATTTGGCAAGCATCGGTTATTTTCAAAGTTGAGCAGTAAGCGAATAACCTATAATACGTATTACCCAGTATCCGTGTCTATATACTCGTACGTACCGGAGAACATATCTATTGACTATTACGTAAGACGACAATAAGTATAAGTTAGCTAGGTACCTAGGTACTGTATGGTAAGTTAAGGTAAACGGAAAAATTGCATAGACTACGGTACGCAAATAGATTACCTACTTAGGAATATGGAGGGTACTCGGGTAGATAATTATGTAGGTATATATGTATGTAGGTAGGTAGGTAGGTAGGTAGGTAGGTAAGTATTATACTCACGCAGCAGCAAGAAACCGTATAGTATTAAAAATTCGATGTTGGTTGTTTGCTTCGAAGAAATCAAATCGTTTTCCGAAGGAATGGCGTACATTTTGCTACGAGTAAACGTATGTACGTAACGTACTACGTGCGCGCGGCGTAGGCAACCTTTCTATTCGTACTGGTGTTTGCACTAACGTAGGTAAGCATAGGTACTACGAGTATCTAGGTACTGTCGCATTCGATAGATGTACATCTACCCATTACCTACGTACGAGTGCCTATAGAATATAGACGGCATTTACGCGTACGTGTACTCGAACCTACGTGTATGGTGGGTAGGTAGGTACCTATTTTCACGTACTACTGTTACACTGTACTGTACTGTACTGTACTGTACCAACGCCCAGTAGGTACCAGTAGCAATATCAACGACGAGCGACAACACCCGATACCAAAATACTTGATCGCCGTACCATAGACGTTCATTTCTAATACGAGTACAGGAGTGCGGTAGTACACCATACCTACGCTACCCAAACGTAATACCAGCACCAGCACCAGCGGCGTGGCGCGTGATAAGGTTTAGTACAAAAGTAGTAGGTAAGTAGGTAAGTACCTACACCTACACCTAGGTAGATGAGAACCAACCGGTACTAAGCAGTAAGCATGCAAACGCGTATGGATAAGTTTGCGTATTTACGTGCAGCGATGGTGGTTGACAGTTGACACTCGTAGTCGTAGATAATTCGTTATCCGTTCTATAGCGCAATCGCAACTAACGTTCTCCCTTTTCAGCAACCTATATCTCTTATTTGCGTACCTACAGTACTTTTACATAGCCATAGCCATAGCCAAACTACCGCTAGCACTACACGTGCACATTGCACGATACGAGTACATAGGTACTCTTATAGCCTACCACCGGTGATAATACACATAGGTGCGGTGCGGTACGTATTACGTACTACGTATCCAACTACCTACCTACCTATCTACTACGTAATACGCTCGCTTCTGTCGGGGTTGGGGCTCGGGACTCGGGGTAGGTATCAGTTAGATAAGTTTAAGTATCTACAGCAGCGAGCAGATAGCAGGTAGGTAAGGTACGCGCAGCAGGACACGTAGTCTAACGATGACGCAACCGCGAAGGCGAAATGTGATACGAGTAAGATACCTATACTTATCGTAATCCATACGAATACCTGACTACACGTACGTTTACGTACCGTAGTACCTACATCCTTGATCCTACAACAGTTAACTACAACTATACACCTACAACCACAACCATTTGGGCACCATACAGATAGGCTATAGCATGAGTACTGCTGCGTAGCAAGTTAACTACGCCTTACCTATAGTACATCTACTCCTGCTCGTATCGAGATTTCAAATTTCCATCGCTTTTCGCCATATATTTCGGCATTACTTGCGACATTTTGTTCGCTTCGTGTCATACACGTACGGTTCGGTAACAAGTAACAACGTAGGGTCGTAGGTATACAGGTCACACAGGTAAACGGTACGTACGTAGATGATATCGTAGTTACGCGGAATACCTACTTCGTACTTGCAAGTTGCGGTTGACGTTTTAACGAAATACGAAATTATTTCTTCGCGCATTACGAATTACCTACGAAAAAGGGCGCGGGCTCGCGGGCCGTGGCATGGCTCGGTGATAGGTAGGTAATTAGGTAAGTATTCGAAAAGGAATTAAACGCCAACGTAGCCGCGTATTTTTCAAAAAGCTAAAGAGTAAGTACGAGAAGCTAATTACGGTATCGTAGGGACACGTCTAGACTTAAGTACGTCTACGTGAGAATTGCGCCTACTATCTAGGTACTTAGACCTACGCCTTACGCGACCTACCAGTTAACAGTATTGAAATTCCACCAACCTCGATCACGCGTTGACTGATCGAGGTTCCACATCCGCCATACTCGTAGTTAGACCTATCCTAATGCGCTTGTATCGCGTTGCTAAATGGTTAAAATATATACGGTATGGTAAAGGTGAGAAATTGAGCGCAGCTTAGTAAAAAGCCGGGGCGCGATTTACGAATTGTACGTGCCCGCGTAAGATTGAAAAGCGCTACTTGCTAAATTGAAATTTAACCGGCCAGCACGCGCGCGCGCGTTGTATTTACTATTTACTTGTACCTAACTACGAGTATTTTCATTTCTCCCCATCTTCGAGCCTACCGATGTTTGTAAAAATGAAAGAAAGAAAGAAAAACTCCGCGAACAGAAATTGACATTTTATATTCGACAAGACTCGATGTCCCACATCCGAACACCACTTTACCTACCTCGAAAGTACTCGAGCTTACCTTTCAGCCATTAGGTAATTACGTACTCGCATCTACATACCTATTTCGGGGTACAGTTTTTTTTTAGGTTTCGCGTTTCCCTTAGCCGTAGATATGTAATGCGCCTGTCTGCGCGTACAATCCATATTTATTAGTACGAGTACCTACTTAGTACCTACGTAACGTAAGCGAACGTATCAAAAGAAAAGGCGTAGCCGCGTAGTTAACACGATATGCACGATATTGCCCATCCACGTACTTCTTATATTAAGTAAGCTTTAACCTGGCTGATAGGCTGATACGCAACACATTACCTATTTATAGTTGACAGGTGGAGATTCGCCGATGAAAAATGGAAAGAAAGAAAGAAAGAAAGAAAGAAAGAAGGTAAGAGACATATCAATTGACCCGAGCCCGATTACATTACATCGATGTCATCAGTCTCATCACATTCGCGCTATCATCGCCACTTCTTTATCGATGGAATAAGTAGATAGATAGGTACTAGTTAGATACGACGATACGGGCCGCATTTATATCGATTGACATACCATGTCCCGCTGGTCTGCTACGTAAGTGGTAGGTAGTAGGTACAAATAATCAAATAGTACGAGTACGACGAGTCGGTGATAACGACGCGATGCGGAGTACCGAGTAGTTGAATACATTATACGTGCATAATTATTGTACGTCGTGGGCGTAGACCTACCGAATGGTACCTAAATATTTACAATTAGATAGGGCTATCGTCTGTTACGCTATTACGTACTCGTAGGTACCTACGTTTATGTACCCGCGTACTAACTATTAGGCCTAACTACTAAAAGTATACCAACAATACCTATACCCTATACATGCACTAGGTATACCTATACTTAAAGTAAGTATGGTCGCATTACTGTAGTCTGTAGGTAGGTAGGTAGGTATATCGAAGCAGAAGCTGGACAAGGAGTACGACGCGGTGGCGCGAGCCCAGAATCAACAAGAAGTTGCGCACAACACGGATACGCGTCGTGTAGAGTTTGAAATCTGAATTTCGGCGTTAGCGTGCGAAGCTGTAAAGTAATAAACAAACTGGTGAAAGTGAATTAGGTAGCTAATTAACTACCTACAACTAGGTATTCGTACTTTGGCGTGGGTGGCGCGGCGGACACAGCGAGGGTAGTGTCAGACGCTTGACGCGGACGATAACGCGACCAGACTTGCGGTCCACCGCGCCACGCCGCGCCGCGCCCCGCGCGTACATCTACACTAGGGGTAGGTAGTAGGTGCTAGATACAGTCAGTCGTGAGCAGGGCGGACGCGAACCTTTCAATTACTCGTACAAACAAATGAGGAGAGAAAACGACACGATTTCGTCAAATACGAGCGTTAGCTTAGCTATACGGTAACTAGTGGCTAGTGGCTAGTGGCCAGTGGCCAGTGGCTAGTACGAGACACGAGCGCGTACATCTACTAACTTAGGCTAGGCTATACGGTTTTCGGTTGAATCGAAAACTCGATGTTGATAGCCAGCTGCCAGCTAGTAGCTAGCTAGCTAGCTAGCTAGCTACTAAGTAGTAAGTACGGTATACCTACCGTATACGTATTTGCCAGCCAGACATTTTATTCGGCTACCTACCTATATACGTGTGCGCGTGCGTACTGTGTAGACGCAACGATACTGTAAATTTCAAAATTTCGCGACCAGTCGACCATGCTGCACGACCAACACTCGTATCTGGCATTGTGACGACGACGTTACTCACCGTTGGCATTATTATTCGATGAGATGTTAATCGCGTACGAAATCTGCTTGTGTTTTGTTACGTCCATGCCTCGAAAAAAAACAAACAAACAAACGATGAAAATTAACGTCAAATTTACGGCCGAAATTGCCAAATGTTTCAAACACCTATGTATCGTGCACGGCCACGAGCTAGGTACCTACATACTTAGTATTTAGGTATTTTACATACATAGTGGTATGTATTACGTACGTAACGTCAGCAGTAGGTTGCATTATTCTAGAGCATAATCTTTTCGGAGAATATTCTCCAACACGTTGAGCAAACCAACCAATAGCAATAACATACCAGTTAACCGGGTAATAGGCTAAAGGAAATAGATGACACGTTACAATCGAGTAAGTATTTACCCATCAGTTCTTCCTCCTCGGAAGCACGTAAAAGCTTCAGCAGGTTCAGCGTACCAAACAACAAAATGCTTAACGCCAACGACCAAGTCATCACGGCCGCTACTCCTTCCACTTGAACCAATAATTTCTACGCCGCAAACATATACGATACGAATAAGTAAGTAAGCGAGTAAGTAAGCGAGCACGTGTCGCGTACAATGTAGATAGCTAGATAGTAGATACATAGCTACATGCCAGAACACGACACGATGCCGATCGTACTCGCGCTACAAAAAACATGTTTGACGAGCTGCGTTCGTAGCTGAGTGGAAGGCGAGTACGATCGGTACCGCAGACCTTTTCAATGTAAAATATACGTAAAACTACGTTTCACTTTATGCAGTACCTACCAAACTCGCAGGGAGCAAGTACCGCACGACGCGATGGCGAGTACAACATTTTGTCATCGCGATCGCCTGCGATGGCGTTCGGAACGTAGTGTCTCGCGGAACAGAACGGCACCGTGTCACGCTCTGCTACGTACCTTGCATACAAGTACGAGTAGGTACCTTACCTACACATACGAAATGTGGGGGTACGAGTACGAGTAGAGATGCTCGTTGAAAAGTTGTGAAAAGAAAAGTACTTTTCAAAAATGCGCGATTCTCTTCGTATTTTTCTATTATCTAATCGGAGATACGTTATTTTTTTTGCTCGTTTTTCAACTTTTTAAAGAAACGTGTACTAATTTCACAAAAATTTAATATAACAAAAAAACTTGACATTACCATCGCGAAGCTCTCAATGAGAGCTTTAAAATGATACCCCATACCACTCCATTCGTGAGCAGTAGTTGCACGTTCCTTCCTTTCCCCCTTACTTTTCATCACTTTTCACCAACTTTTCAATTTTCTTTTCACAAAAATCACTTTTCGGAAAAGTGAACATCGCCAAGTGCGAGTATATAAGTAGGTAGGTAGGTACCTACGTAACGAGCAAATAAGTACGTAGAGTCGAGATAGACGTAAGTATACCCGAGTTACCATACCAAAGCGTAGAGATACTTAAGCGTAGGCTACGTGATGAGTGCGCGGTGAGACCTGTAATTGAGTAGCCAAATCGTCGCTGTATAAGATACCGCCATCTCCCACCAACGGAACGGCTAAAACACTCCATATACCGCAACCCATGTGAATCGGACTGGAATCCAAAGGATCGTCAACTGCGCGTAAATAAATGATATACTGCGGGTAGTCGTACGTTACGTTACAATTGTAATGTAGGTACGCAGTAGCAGTAGCCGGTAAACGGTGGCCGGTGGCCGGTAGGCACTAGGCAGTAGGTAGGTGTAGGTATAGGTACTATGTATCGCTTGATTTTTCGAACGTCGGGAAAATCCGCGTATACGCTACAGCTACCACCTACGCCTGCCGCTTAATCAGGCTAATTAGGTAGGTACTTAGGTACCATCGACTCGTCGACCTCGTAAAAACATCCAGGTGGCGGGCAAATCTTACTTTCGAAAAACAAAATTACGCCTCGTAAAGCGATGTAAACGAATCCACTGACCAATCCGACGACGATACACTCGAACGCTGAATATATGTCGCATCCGCCGCACGAAGCCACCTATTCGTAAAATAAGTAAAATCTAACCAAAGTATATAGGTAGTACTCGAGAGTTAAGAAGGTAAGTAGCTATTAGGTATCTACGAGATACAGCGGGAAAATGCAACCGCGCGACATGGCTGAATCAATACCTACCAACCTATCTACCTCCCTACGTAGTTTAGTAGTTAGGCCTACGTAATGGTAGCAAGCTGAATTCGTACGTATAGGTAGAGAGGTATGTCTGCTAGGATGATCCTTATTTACGCTCGGTGGAAAAAAAATGTTTGAATTTTCTTCGGGACGCCCCCTAGTTTGGAACAATTTCACGAGGAAATAACGCGTACAAATTTTCAGCTCGATCTGCGCATATTAACCCGCGTCCCTCGAAGCTCGTGAAAACAGCGCGCGCGAGCTCGGCATCGTAGTCAAAAAATGCTAAGATCTTTCAACTGGAGGGAAGGGTTAATACGCGTCGATGGGGCTAAAAAAAATTTGCGTCACCTTGTCACCTAATGGCACCAAACTAGGGGGCGTCCCGAAAAAAAAATCTCAAGTCGCGAAATAAGGACCACCCTAATGTCTACGCATATCTCACACACGCGACACAATTGATAAAGTAAGTACGTATACCTAAACAGTGATGTTCACTTTTCCGAAAAGTGTGAAAAGTGATGAAAAGTAATGAAAAGCGAAGAATGTGCAAATACTGTTCGTAAAGGGGTCGCGTATAATAATGTCGAGAGGTTTTTTATTTTATTTCACGTTTGCGAAATTAGTACACATTTCTTAAAAAAGTTGAAAAAACAAACAAAAAAATTAGCTATCGCTTAAACGAAGAAAATCACGCATTTTTGAAAAGTACTTTTCTTTTCACAACTTTTCAACGAACTTGTATACCTAAACGTAAACCTATGTCCAGCGAGGAGGCGTGTAACAAATTAGGTACCTAGACCCGCGTATTTACTACCTAGGTGTAATTAGACTTTTTTTCATCGTTTGCAGCTGCGCAACTATGTTGATTCGCGCCCATCTTTGGTTTCGCCTTTCGTGCTAGTATGTAAGTGGTGCTGTTCGTAGGTAGTAGGTAGGTACGTTGATGTTTTCTACGGCTACGAGCTTTTTTTATTGGACCTGAATTCGGAATGGGTACCGCCTACCGGTAATAGGTCTACGTACGTAGGTACTAGGTAGGTAGGTAGATAGGTGAAAAAGTTGTTTATAGAGATTGAGACGTAGGTAACGGTAAAACGTTTTACGTACGAGTCCGGCGAGGCCGCCGTTAATCGACAGCGAAAATGGCCAAAATGTATCCCCGAAAACGCCCAATTTGCCGGCAAACAGCACCGTCAGTGTGGAAACAGCGCAACACATGATAGTATTACGAACGATACGCGCTAAAAGTTTCCCGTCATCCGGCCAAGAGTAATGATTCAACGTACCGGCGTTAAATCCGCAAAATCCAACCAATAGTATGATTCCACCGATGCCTATCAACTGCACATTCAGATACAATACAAATAAAGATGCGCGTAGGTAAGTATCGGATACGCTACGCATTTACATTAGATAGGTAGGTAGAGGTACGATCGAATGAAAAACAATAATAACTACAACGATACAACAAACCACGGGCGTCGCTGAGTTTCAAATATTGGGGGACGCGATTTTCTTCTCGACATTTTCAAATATATGTAAAGTAACCTAGCGTTCGTTTTTGACCGTAATTTTAATAACCCTGGAGTAGTTGGTAACCCAGGCGATCGCTACGGTGCTCGTATTTTTTCATACTTTTTTTTGCCCAAATATGGGGGGGGGGGCGGGCACGTCCCCCGTTCCCCCC
>FIZU01032264.1:0-27322 GCA_900064475.1 Pseudococcus longispinus
AAAATTGCTTGAAAATAATTTTGATCGTGATTTTTGGGTTTTTGGCGAAATTTCACCCCATTTTAATAGGTCACATGTTAATTCTTGAATATGTAATATCCGAATAAATACACTCATTTTAGGGCTCCAAATTTTCAAAA
Source organism: Pseudococcus longispinus (assembly GCA_900064475.1). Classification (NCBI taxonomy): domain Eukaryota; kingdom Metazoa; phylum Arthropoda; class Insecta; order Hemiptera; family Pseudococcidae; genus Pseudococcus; species Pseudococcus longispinus. The sequence goes on from FIZU01032264.1 coordinate 141, forward strand.
ATTGCTCGAAAAAAATTTCAACCGTGATATATGAATTTTTGGCGAAATTTCAAGCCATTTTAATAGGTCACACTGTAATTTTTCGCTAATATCCAAAAATCGATTGAATTTAGAGTCCCAAATTCTCAAAAAAATGACCCAAAAAAAATTTGGTCGTGATTTTTGAATTCCTGACGAAATTTTAACCCATTTTGATAGGTCGCAAAGTATCTTTTGAAACCTTTTAATGGGAGTTCATTTTTACTTGAATGTAGCGGAGGGCGCGACTTTGAAATTCAACTACGCCCTATTGTGTCAACCGTTTTTCGTAAATTTTGGCTTAATAGGTGCGAAATCAACCTATTTATGTTTCGGATGTGTTTTTTTGGGCCTCCCATGGTATGGCGCATGCGCAGTCATTTTTGTATCAAAAATGACCAAATTTGGCTAAAAATCGCATTTATGGGGCACTAGCGCCTCATTGTGCCACTGGCCACATGAAGTAAACATATATTCGGAGTGAGGGAAGTCTCCGCTACCATGATGTAAAAAAATTTTTAGAGCCGGAGCCATTTTGAAAATTGGGGGTTTTTAGACTCCAGCCCCCATTGTGGCGCTACGAAAATCCAAAGTACGTATTTTCTGCAATGTTGGTCCTATACCTACAAAAAGGCAACTGAATTTTTTGGGCACCCAAATTCGATTTCTTGAGCACTTTTTGCCACTTGGACTGTTTGTATTGATGATGAAAAATATTGACGAATTGATCTTTTCAGTCGAAAGTGAACGCGTTAACCAAACAATTTAACGATATTCAAGATCAAATTGAAAAAGCTCAGATAGAATTATCCACTTTTCAACATTTACAAAAACAGGAAGAAATAGCTGCATCGAGAAGACTTCAGGTTCTAATTTAAATCATTCAGTATCTAAACATCTTAAAACCCAAAATTCCTAAACTTGGTATTTTTTCAGGCTATGGACGAACTAGTTAAAAAAGAAATGGAACGAGAATCTGAGTTACAAAAAAGATACTCAGAATTACGTCAAGAACTTCAAGAATTGCAAGTTATGTGATGAAATTGTTTTCATCATTCGACGACGACTCGTGCTGATGTTTCTGTTCTCTCTGGACGTTTCAGTGTTGAATTTTCTTGTTATCCTATATCTATCGATGCGAACGTAAACGGACGTGCTGAAATTTATCTCCAACTTATTATCATCATGTCATAATTATTCCGTGGTATTTTTATCGTGACGCGGATTAGTAATAAAGAAAAGTGATATCGAATACTGAATAACTTTTATTAGAAACGATGTATATAAATTAAATAATAAGTTATAATGGTGCGTTAGTTTTTTTTTCATCTTCTTTTATTAAATTTTTATTTTCTTTAAAATAACTAATTATGAAGATTTCAGTCGAAGAAAAGTTAAAATTTAAATAAAAATATGAAAAAATAATAAATTTATATTTTTATTCTACACAACGTAGCTTACATAAAGGAAGTACTTTGAAAATTTTTACACTACCGATTAAATTTAAAACACAAAATAATTACAAGAAAAAAAATAATAAAAGGGAAAAAAGTAACGAAATATTCGTGGGAAATTCGCGTACACAGAATAGGCCGTAATAACTATTAAATTTTCTTAGCATCTTCGATAACGAACGAACGAAAAAAATTAGGTATAAATTATAATACTTCCTTGCAATAAATTTTTTACACAAACGAATCGCAGGATTTACATTAACCTAGCATACAACGTTGTTGGAATATGAACCTCGACCGCTGGAATGTTTGGTGGCTTCTAAGGCTAACAAATAAATTTCCCCTACAAACAATATATTTCATTATATGAAACAAAACATCGACGATAAAAACAATCTTCAAAGGTATTGATTAAAAGACTAGAATATCAGTATAAAATATTAAAAACGCCAGCTTCGATACTCTCCGGTATAAAAATCCGTAGCTGGGGCTCGATAACAAAAATACCAAAATCAAACTACGTAAAAGAAGAATAAAGAGAACAATATTATATCGAACGGGAGCGAAATTAAAATAATACAAAAAGCGATAAAAGCGTATAACGGGATCATACAGCACCGGCTGTTCATTCTGAGCAATCTTGACCGCGAGAAAGAGAATTAAAACTTGACGTCTTCAGTGAACGGTGGTCTCTTGTTCGGCCCAACCTTCGCTGTCGTATTCCGAATCGTCGGAGCCTGAATCCGAGTCGGATATTTCAACGGCGACTCTTCGAGCTAATATGGAAGCTACGTCGTGTAACGTGTTAACTCTATCACTATCTTTTTGTTCGATTTTCTCCACTTTACGTAATTTAATACCTATAAAAAATATGCAAAGGTGAAACTACGCTCGTAGGTAATTATCGAGTCCAATTAACCGAACAACTCACCGTCTCGAATTGCTTTCAATAAATCACTTCTAGGATCGTATTGTGGTCCGTTTCCAATCAACATGGATTTATTTGTTTTCGTCGCGCTAACGTTGGCGTTATAAATAATATTATTTTCTGCGTTCATCATCTGTTTAGGAGATGCTACTTTATTTGGTGGCGGAGATGTCGTCGAAACGATCTGCGAAACATAAAGAATGCATTTTAAATCAATGTCACGAATACAATAATTATATTTTTAAAAACGCAGCAACCTTTGCACCGAACATAAATTTAGATATAGATAAGAAATAAATGTTCGCATAACGAAGGTATGATTACAGACATCGTTATCGCCGACGATAAGATACCATACCATTACGTTGGATGACTTCATACGCATTTGTATCTAATAATTGTATCGATAAGAATTCCCAACGATGAAAGAAAACGTTGCAAATATTCGGATCTCCAGCTTACCGGTTTTATCGGCGATTTTCCTACATCTCCGTTGGTCAAAACTGGAGACATTCCGTTAGCATGAGGTAACGGAGGAGGAGGCGGCGGCGGTGGTGGAATGCTATTTGATGGAGGTGATTGCGACATGACCGGCGGCGGCGGAGGCAAATCAACCGGAGGAGTTGCCGATGCCGAAATTTCAACCGGTGGTGGCGGAGGTGGTGGTAACGTTTCTCGACCGCTGCTCATGCTTCTACCTCGAGTCGGCGTATTGGCCGATGGTGTACTGGAAAATAAAATCAAAATAGTAAAAACTCTGTTTGATTGGATCAATATGTTTGGACGATTTTCAAATCTTACCTAGAACTAGAATTTGTGGCGCTGGGTGGAGCTGGAGGAGGCTGCGATGGTCTGACTTTATTTCCACGCGTTGGAGTACCAGATGGGCTAAGGGCGTCGTTGTTGAGCATCGATGTAGGTGACATCATTCCTCCGCTGACAACGTGACCGTTTGTAGCCGAAGGAGATATAATTTGCTGCGGGTTTATTGTGTATTGCTGGTGATAATGCGATGTTTCGTCGTAATACGCCATTCCTGTACCGTATTGGGTTCTGAAAACAGGAGACGAATGATTCGGATTAATTCGGAAGATTCTAGCGGTGAATTTCCAATGCTAGTACGTACCTTTGATAAATGCTAGTGGGACTGTATCGTTGTGCTGATGTAGGACTGTAGATGACGCCTTTATTACCATCTACGACGTGCTGCGAGTAATTTCGCGATATTTCAATACTACTTGGTCTCGAAGGCCGCTGATCCGTCGATAACGAGCCAATAGCGGAATCATCCTCGTGTTCGTAATACTGTAAATTGCACTACGTCGTATATAAAGCTCCGTAAATCATTTAATATTTCCTAGCAAATGAAAAATTACCGGTTGAACGGACGAAGGAGCGTAAACTATTTCGGAATTTGGCATTATGTATTCGCCGTGTTTGACGGCGTTTTGTTTTTGACGTTCTCTCGTATTATGCGGCTGGCGTACCCGTTTCTTATGGCGTCCGCCGCTATTATCAGCAGACCTTGGTTTATGAGGCTAAACAAACATTCATTAGTTATCGGGCGTATCAAAAAGCAATTTTTTACCAATATCGTTCGAACCTTTTTCCCTTGCATCATTCTTTCCGTATCTTTGAGCATTTCTTGACTCCATAATTGGAAGAAATAATCCGGATCGGTGTAAAATTTCATACCGTCCTTATCATCCTCTCTGTACAAAGTAGAACGTGTTAAATACATATAAACATTGTTCTAATGCCAAAAAAATCTATCGCTACGAACCTATATGGATTTAGTTTATTCAACGGCGGTGGCTTATCACACTGATTGTACGTTTCAAGCATCGCAGTTGGCATTGTATCTCGTGAAACAACTTGTTGATCGAATTTACCTGAGCTTTTGTACGCTTTTCGCATCTGTATCTCTTGTAACGAAACTATAAACGAATCAAATAAAAAATAAAATCAACAAATGACATATTGGGTCAACTACAGACCTTCATAAAACATGACAAAACAACAAACTGCTTTCTGTTTGACAATCAATACACACCTTCTTCCACGGTACTATCCAACTGGGTAGTTTTAACAGCTAATTTATCGAGACGAGCTTGCAAAGAATTGGCTCGAGTAGCCAACATGTGGGCTTCGCGGGCCAATTCTCCGAATAAATCTTCAGCATGGCGACTGAGACTCGACAACTGTCGAATTGTATTCGCCAATGTGCCATTGGTAACAGTTTCTAATTCGCTAGGTAATGATATTTCGTTGGAATCTGGAACAGTCCCCCTTGATATATGGATGGGTTCGACGACTCTTTTCGGAAGTGGCATTGCCGTTGATTAATATTATCTCTGAAAATTTCCAACGATATAATTACTTCTAGTCAATTTTCATCGAAGAGTAGAATAATTTCTACGTACAAATTATAAGTTAAATCATTACTAATGAAGAATTATAAAACGTTATCAAACAATTTGCTTGCCATTTAAGTACGTCCAGATAAGATTATTGCAATGTTAAACCAACAATTCAACGTAGTTAATTCAATAATCCTCGCAGGAAGCCCTTGATATAGTGAACTATCCTTGGATCCACAACCATCACACGATTGATTATTCGCTAAAATATTATCAATAACACAACACGTATACGAGAAAATTTACACAATAACACTAAATTACGCGATCACTTGAACTTAAAAAATGTTTTCATTAGAAATACTTGGAAAAATCGATGAGTTATATCTGATGCGAACAATTTTTAAAAACATAACTGTACGAATTTAAATTGAAATTATGACTCCCCATTGTTGATGATACAAGTTAACTTCAATAAAAACTGAACATTCCCATCATTAATTACGTATATCTAACGTTACTCTCATTTTTTTTAACACGCCTGTATTCTCATTCAATAACAAGATACAAGAACGAAACAATTTATCTCATTACAATACGATAAAACCAGAAAACGTCGTACTTCGATGTAACGCCAACCTCAGCGCTAGCTGAAATTCTGCATTTTGATTGGTCGAATTCAAAAAAGGAGTTCATTCTTGCCACTTTGAATAAAATCGATAACACGCCGCTGTCGGTTTTCGTCGGTGAAGAAAAACGTGGAAATGAGCCATGGACCGACGCCGATTGTTTTCTAGGAATAGGAAATTCGAATAGTGATCAACTTCCCTTAAATCGAGTGATTCAATCTTAATTCATTCTCATCGGAAGCAATGAGTTTCAACTATGCAAAAATGCACTTCAACTCTGCAGGCGACGACAAAGAGAGGGGAGGACGCATTAGAATAAAATAATTTTAACCCTTCCCCTGCTACCCAGCCTTAACAAATATTCTCCCTCATGTCATGATTTCTTTGATCTATGTACATAATTTTTATTTTTATTTTATTATGGACATTGTAAACAAGATCGATCCATGATCGAGAACTATTTATTGATCTAGAAGAATCATTCAGATCACAAGGTTTACTTTTACTGTAGTAGTCTTCCACTCTTCCTTTTTCTGTTCGATAACTAGAAGAATTCAAATTTTTTTACTCGATAAATGTCCTAGATTTCAAAAGAATAATCTGAAATTCAATTCAAACAGTCGGACAAATTTCCATTTGAAATTTCCAAAGCAAATGAAAAATGCAAATGTACCTACCATTCAGGCATTCGCCAAAGATCAGTGATTTAATTTAATCCAGCATCCAGCGATAAAATGAATAACTGTACATTTGTGTCTGCGTGTTTGTATGTATTTGTATGTGTATCGGCATTCAGCAAACTGTTGCTTCTTCTCCCACCACAACAAAAATACCAATCATAACTACAGAATATTTCACTTTTAACCCCCCTTTAGCCCTTCTTCTATCTAAGATAATCCGTTCCACTACCTAGATCTACCTTATAACTTTTACTTGATTTTTTTATTAGGCTATTGCACATTTTTTTCACTAATGAAAACAAACCACCAGCGAAGAGTTGAATGTTTCGCGAATTTTTATAAAAACTTACCAATTGCTCTCTTTTATGCTTTTATTAAGGAATAGAAATTATGACAAAATAATGTTTTGTATGTAGATGTGTTTGAATTTTTATATTTTAAAATAAGTAAATATCAGTTTTCGGTTTCAATATTGTAGAGTATCTTTCATTATGTCGAGTTTTAAACACTTTCCTTTATTATTATTCCTGGCAATGTGTAAGTATTCGCTTTAAATAATTACCTATCTGTAGTTATGAATTTTCAGTATGGAAAAATAATGATGAAATTCGTTTGAAATTATTTCCAGCTTGCATTACACTGGCGTTAGCATTCGTTAAAGGAGATAAATACGACGAAACCTCATTTTCAAAAATAAACGGTAATAAAGACAAATCGAATAGTGGGGTTCCGAAAGAATTATCGAAAAAATGTAAGTAATAATTTTGATATTTTCAAGACGATTGTTAGGTATTAGTGAATGGTGATACATTGGTTAATATTTTGTGTTTTTATCATTTCAGCTCCCTTCAGATTATCAGCTGTTGGAATAATAATGTTGATTTTAACCATTATCCTAAGTGGAATATTCATCTATTACTTCTTTCTGTTTTACCCAATTTTATGCCGAAAAGAAAGAAATTATGATGTAGTCGAACATTCGAGAGACACTACTCCGACACCTTTACCAACGCCAAATCCTGAAAACGCGCTGTAACCGTTAACTTTCATCAGTATTTCATTTGTTCAACTTTTCTATACGCAACTTGCCTGCAAATTCTGGTTCCTATGATTTTTCTCTTTTTTGGCGATGCTTTTTGTTTTCGCATAAGTATTGCGAATTTTGTACTTTTTTACATCGCTTGAAGCTAATTTAGTATTATTTTCTTTTTTTTTAATTTCTCTCGAGATTGAACTCTCATAAGTTACGTATGTTAGAATTAAGATTTTTCACTTTAATTTGTGCTCGATTTTTATTTCGAATCGCGTAAGTTACTGAAAGTGTATTTATTTATTGTTTTAATTTTTTTGTATTTTTTTTACGGAGACTGCTTTCTAAACATTTCAAAGCTTTTGTAAACATGACCTTGTTCTAAATAAATTATTTGAATTTTTTAATTTTCGAATTATTTCAATTGCGGAATCTTTGTTCTGCGTGAAAAAAAACTAAACCGGAAGTGTAGAACAATACTTCGTTACATACCTATAGCAATGCTGTGAAAAATTTCCCAAACGCTGAAAAAATTTCTCATCAGTAAATCGGTGAAATCGTTAGAAAAAATGTATTTTTAAATACTCCAGTAATAGAGATCAAAAAGCAATTGAAAAAGTCATTGTACATAGAAACATCGTAAAGGAATTCATTAAAATTAACAAAAAAATTTATTCATTTGTACATCTAAACAACTTTCAACGTTCCACAACGAATGTAAAAAAAATTCTATCTAATTATTTAACTTGGGAGTGACAATATAAAACATCGGAAGTAATTAATTCAGAAGTACCTGTACATTAAGTACACCTTAAATAATAAAGCGAAAATTCGAAAACATTATAACTATATAGAAACTAGAATATAAGACTAAACGTGACACGTGTAAGTTATGGCGATGTCAAATTCGAAAAATGCCAACGAAGTATAATAAATAAGGCACTGTCTTTCTCAAAATTTCACGAGTATTGATGTTAAATACTCCAATCATCACGAATAATTGAAAATAATAAATGCTCGGTTACAAGGAAAAATATTCTACATAATACAAAACATTCACCGATATCATACACCTTATAAATTTCTTGAGTATAACATTTATCCCGTACTAAAAGTTGTATAAAAAATCCACTCGTATAGTACACAATGAGAAATGAACCATAGGAATGTCTGTTTAGTCTTACAGTTCAGTATGACCTTCATCTAAATTGACATCAGATAAATCAATATCTTCTTCTTGAGGTAATTCGCCATCTTTACCGTCCCATGGCTCTATTACATTGACTTTTGGTAATGAGGCACCTTTTACTGCGGCAGTTGTACCTCGTCCAAAAGATAGATCTCTGTAAAATGAATACATCGTGAGTAAGATGAAAACAGGATCGAAACGATTTCAGTTGAATGAATAAAAATAAATGACAAAGTACCTTAAAAATTCTGAAATACCATCATTGGAGAAAGATCCTTTCAAAATAGAATACTTCATTTTTTTATGGTTCAATAAAGCCATTGCTGGATAACCAAAACCGCCAATTTCTAATGCTACTTCAAGTTCAGGCTGTGAACCAGCTTCAGACCATACCCATCTGCGTATAAAATCATATTTATCATATAATGCGTACAAAAATATACGATTGCATATTTCAATCAGTCAACTAACCCCCATTGTTTACGCTTGAATCCATCGGCGACTTTTTTCAAAGTTTTCAGATATCCGTCTCGGCATTCTGATTGGCAGTCTAAAATATGAGGTAAAACAGCAATCACACAAAGAGCATGGTTTTCACAAGCTTCTTTCAAGACATCTTCGTTGGTAATCTACAAAGGACACGTCATTATTAACACGTAAATTTACAACGTAGACAACGAGAAAAAAATAAACAGTACTTGTTTTATTTCTGGTGGTGGTAAATTTTCGGTGTGTTTATCCAAAGACCAGGTAACAATGTCGTTGGCAGTACGTCCACCTGTATATTCTTCAGCAGCCACGGAAGACATTTTCTTTCCCGAAGGGAAGTATTTGATTGTGGGATAACCTTGAATACCATATTCGGAAGCTTTTTTCGAGTGAACGGTAGCATCGAGTGCTCCTAATTTAACCTTTTGGAAAAATACAACTCGTGAGATTGGATGACGAAATAATTTTACGTTTGAATGCTAATATTCTTACTTTGCCTTTCAACTGAGTAGCAGCTTCGGCCCAATGAGGAGCTAGATTTTTACAATGTCCGCACCATGGGGCGAAAAATTCAACTAACCACATATCATCAGAATTCAAAACGAGGGAATCGAAGTTATCGTCAGTCAATTCAATTACATCGTCTGAACTGCCCTGAAATAGTGATTCATTCGTGTTAACATTGCTTTTAAAAATCAATACAAAAATGAACGATTTCACTTACAGTCTTCTTTCCAGACTTTTCACTACCACCGGACAAAGAAGAAGATACTTTTTCTCGGATGCCATTTATAGCAGCATCGGCGATTCCTTTGGCAGTTCTGGGACCACTGTAATCGGAAGGATGTTTCTTATCAACGAATACTTTTACGGTTGGAAAACCAGATATGGAGAATCTTGCAGCTAATGATTTATATTTATCGGCATCGACGGCGCCTACTTTTGCTACACCCTGAAAAAAATCAAAAATTTTTATATTTTCTGAAACAATTACTTGAGATGAAGAACCGTTCACTTACTTTAAGAGCTGAAGCAGCTTTAGAATATTCGGGAGCGAAGGTCTGACAATGACCACACCATGGAGCGTAAAATTCTACTATCCAAACATTATTGCTATCGATTACTTTGGATTCGAAATTAGAATCAGTCAAATCGACGACATCAGCTCCCGGCGAATACAACGCAGCGGTGAACTTCAGACAGCAAATTACTGTTACTGTAAATTGCATCAAATTGAAAAATTATCAATCATTTACAACGAATAAAAATACAACAAAACACTGGAATATGACGTATACTTACGGAACACTATCATTTTGTAAATTTTTATAATGCTCAGAGTGACGAAGGAATATGAAAATCCGTAAACTTAAACTTGACTAGTAAATTAAATAAACATAATAAAACGTCGATTAAATAATAGAGTATCTACGTCGGAAGTATCACCATTCACGGAATACAGTACGATTAACTCTAGATACTTTGAACGAAAATTATTCAAAACCGGAATATAAAAGAAGAGAATCTACATGTACAAATTTGAGTAGATGATTGCAGATGATTGTTTTTTTTTTGTTTGGAACCAACAAAAATTTATAATTTCGCAAGGTATGATTTTTATCTCAAAAAAATTTGTCACTTGTTATCCTATTTGGAATATCGAATTTCGAGTTTTTTTCTCTATTTCGAATGCTGCATTTCTTTCGAGTGAAAATATGTTTTAAATATGAAGAATAAAACATAAGAATTAATATATTTTCAAAATATATAAAAGAAGTCAAAAATTCTGTAATTAGGTTTTCAATTTAAAATTATAATTTTTTATAACACTTCTGGCGGCGGTAACACGAAATATACAAAAACAAGAATTTGCCTAGCATGCACTTTGGTTGAAAAGCAGTCTGAATTGTCCAATCACGATGAACCACGATAAGTGTTCTCTATTTTAGGCGCTTTCAAATTCAATGATTCATTTATTAAAATGATTGACGGAGGAATAAAACAATATTTCTTGTTAATTAAAAACAGATTAAAATTTATTATTCAGTCTTAATGATCCTTTACTTCTTACTCTATTTTCTGTTACCTCCTGTATGCGACAAAAGACCCTTAAACATTGTAAAATTATTATTGGTAACCCATCTGTTTCGTGTTATTACATGTTCATTTCTTTCTCCTATTTTAGTCATCGATCAAACTCCTACATAACTTTTACGTAATGTAATGGTGTAGGAGTACTACTAAAGCTGGTAAAACGTGACTCTGAACATGCAGGGTTAATGACACCAAATAATCCATAATGTGAAAAGAATAATCAGTTATAAAATTCATTTTATTATGTAGGTACATTCAACATAAATATTCTTCGAAATATACAAAAAAAATTAGCTAGTCTACCGGCAGCCAGTCGTTAGAAAAAATTAAGGATGAAAAAAGCAGCCATGATGATTTTGGAAATTTACGATATTTCCCAAAACAGTCACAATCAACAGAAACATGATCTTCAAAATTCTTCACATCATAATCAAATTCATCAACATTTCAATAATCTACAGTAGTATTCGCAAGATAATCACGTCTTCCAATGTTTGAAGCCTGTTTGTTTTGTATTGCCTCCAATTTCGGACAATCGGTGATACGATGTCCCAAACCACCACAATAACTGCATCCTTTTTCATCTAAATAATTTGAAATAAATATTAGTGAAAGTTTTATTAAACGACTAGCGATAAAATTAAATTTACCTCCAAGATCGAGATATTTTTCATTTTCTGATTGCAATTGAGCCAAGAATGGTGGTACTTTCTGTTTTGCTTCAATTAATAAATGTTTGAGATCGAGTAATACAGATTCATCGTTCGTTTTATTGATGAAAGTAGTAGCAATTCCAGTCTTTCCTGAACGTCCAGTTCTTCCAATTCTGTGAACTATAAAAAGGAATTAGACGTGTTTTGAATTTAATTAAACGACAAAAATTTCAATAATTTAAATTTACCATAATTTTCAACATCATCTGGCATATCATAATTAATGACGTGTTGAATATCTCGAAAATCTAAACCTTTGGAAGCTACATCGGTAGCCACCAATACATCTTTACGTCCTTGGCGAAAAGCTTCAACGGAACGTGATCTTTCTTCTTGATCTGAAGACAAAAACGATTTCAAAATTATTGCAAAACAAAATACATAGGTAAATTTGTAATTTTCATTTTTATACTTATACTTGTAGGTACCTTTTCCTCCATGAATAGCTACAGCTTCAACGCCTTTTAAAAGAAGATATTCGTGTATTGCATCAACGTCTTGCTTTTTTTCAGCAAATATTAACACAGGAGGGGTTGTTTTTTGGAGACATTCTAAAAGATATACGATTTTTGCTTCTTGCTTTACATATTCTACTTCCTAAAAATATAATTGTTTTAAATTACAGGACTCTTTATTTTTGATGAAATCATGTAGAAGGCAAAAAGACTGATTAAGTACTTGAATAACGTTCATAGAAGCGGCTCCAGCGCGTCCGACATTTATAGTTATCGGTTTTACTAAAGCTGACCTTGCAAAATTTTGAATTTTTTTCGGCATAGTAGCAGAGAAAAGAAGTGTTTGTCTTTGACCCTGAAACAAAATCAATCTGTCAAAATATTTATTGTAGTTTTAAGTGCATAAAAAATTTAAAACGTACCTTGAAAAAAGAAAATATGGTTCTGACATCTTCTTCGAAGCCCATATCTATCATTCGATCAGCTTCATCCATACATAAATATCTAGACATAAATAGAATTAAAAACTCGAATTTTCATCGAGAATAAAATATTGTTAAAACAGAAAAAATACCTGCAGACATCCAATTGTATCATTTTTTTATCTAACATATCCATTAAACGTCCTGGGGTAGCTACTATTATATGTACACCTCTATATAAAAAAAAATCAAAAATATTACATTTTGCAACAGACAAATATAAATTTTCCAAAAGATAAATAATTACTTTCGGATAACATCCATTGCTTCTGATACAGGGACACCACCGATCGCCAAGCAAGTTCGAATGGGAGGAGAACCAGTCTTAAATAACCAATCGCTATAATGCTTGATAATATCATTTGTCTGTTTAGCTAATTCTCGAGATGGACAAATAATCAATCCTACAAAAATGAGTTGAATCAATAATAACGTTCAACTGAAGAAAAATCGTACTAAAACTACTAAAAAAATCACCATAAGGTCCTTCATTTTGAATAAATGGTAACTTGGTTTCTTGTTCCAAACAAAACATTAATATAGGTAAAACAAAGACTAAAGTTTTTCCACTTCCGGTGAATGCGATACCAATCATATCTCGACCTGATAAACTATGCAAGATGAAAATATACATAAATATTATGAAAATTGGCAATTCAAATGAATGAAAATCGTTCGGCATGTACTCACACAGTAGGAATTCCTTGAACTTGAATAGGTGTTGGTGTAAGGATTCCTCTTTCCTTCAGGCCGGATAAAATTCCATGAGGAAATTTCATTTCTTTGAATGATCTGATTGGAGGAGGTATTTCATCACCTTCGACGAGAATGTGAAGCTTCTTTCGAACGAAATCGTGCCTTTCTTTAGGTAATGCTAATACACATCGTGGTGGTTTCCAACTAATAAATATCGAGATTAATTTATATTTGTGGAACAATTACATATATAGTTCCAAAATGCAGCAAAACTTACCTCGTTTTAATGGGATCATCGTATTGGATACCTTTAGCTAATTCAGCTACTCCCATTAAAGCTTTTTTCTCAGCAATACTTTCTAAAATTTTTTCCTCCTCCTTAAGTTGGCGTTCTCTAGCACTTTCTTTTTTGGCTAAAATGACAAAAATAATTCAATTATGAAACGAAAATACTAGTATAATAACTTTTTTTAATAAAAATTTCGAAGAACTCACCTTCGGCCATTTTTTTGAGTTCTGTGTGTTGATCTAGTAAACTGACGTGAGTGTTTCTAACCCATGTCATTTCATCTTCTTCATCGTCGTGTTCGTTTTCACTGTCCGACTTGTTCTTTGGTGTAGAATTTTCTTTCACCTTTCAATTAAATCGAATATAATGAAATATTCAACAATCATAAAAGCTTATGTGTAATAAAAGCATACTTGAGTTAAACGACCGAGTGCCATCAACTGCATCTGCTTTCTTTGCTTTACCGGAACATAAGGAACGTAATCATCGGCATCCGATTGCTCTTCATCAGATGATTGGACTTTCCGGCGATAAGTCTATTCATTTGAAAACACGAATGAAAGTGAATATTACATTTTACATGGATGAAGAATTTTAGCAACAATGTTTACCTTTTTTCCTGATGAATTTTCCATTTTGATTGAGTTTTGAAATTCAATTACACCAATTATATATATTGTAATGAGTTAAATGAAATATAGCTTTGAGTTTTATGTCATTTTCATGTATTCTAGAGACGAAATTGAAAAGAAAACGAAGAGACAGAAGAAATAATCATCCATTTCCACCGGATGGCATTTTAATTGATAACGTTTGTTTTTATTATGGCGTAATTTGACGAAGCTCTAAATCGTACCCCTATGTTTTTTTCCTCGACATATTGCTCATTTCTCATTTTCATCGTGATTCTCGTGTTGACATTTTTTTAATTTTTTTTTCAATCATCAACTACGTAACTTTTCCGGTTTTTCGCACGAACGAAGCGTTACCCAAAAAATTTGTAATAACCAAAATTGTAGAGGAGAAAATTTCTTTTATTTGTAGGTCATAAAGTTTTCGATGCAATCAATAGTTTTCGAGTTATTTTCGGAAAACCGTTTTCGAGAATTAACGAATTTTCACATTTTTCCTTTTTTCGCGCGAACGAAGCGTTACCCAGAAAAATGTATATAAACCATAATTGTAAAGGAGAAAATTTCCTTTCTTTTAAGAGTCATCAGATTTCCGATATGATCGATAGTTTTCGAGTTATTTTTAAAAACACGTTTTTCATATATATGGATACATTCAAGTAGGTACCTACTTGTGCAATTTATCCAAATTCCAAACTTGAAAAAAAAATTCCAAGCTTTCCGATCAACTTTTTCGACCTTTTTTGCGTTCCAAGTGTTCTAAACCATCTTTTCGTCGATACGAGTATCAATGTATCATTACGAAAATGAGAAATGAGCAGTATGTCGAAAAAAAAATAGGATCTGATTTAGAGGTTCGTGTCTTCGTAAAATAATTGATAACTTATTCGAAATAAAAAATTTCATTTCCGTTTTTTGAAATTATCATTCGATTTTCTGAAAAATTAATTTTTAAAAACGTATAATTGCGAATTGGCTTCAATATTAAAACAATATATTTGCAACTCGCTTCGAAATATTTGTTTAAAACCCAATTTCAATAGATAATTTCAATTTCACAAACTAGGCCTTAATTTAGGAAAATTAAAATAAAAATTAAAAACAAAACAATAAACCAAGTTATCAAACCATCAACATGATAATTTCGGTAAAGTAAATTTGTTCAACGAATAACTGTAACAACTTGCCTTGCCTTTAAAACCATTACAATGGTAAGACGAAATCCTATTTCATATCTGCACCGTCTGTTTACACATGTAATCAGTTGATCACGTCGTATTCTCTGTTTTCCATTAGTCTTTTGAAGACCAAAAGTACGACGAAAATTCTACATTTCCTCAGGATTTCGAGTATAAAGAAATGCAAGATCAAGAAAATTCCCAAGACGATGAAAATGTTAGACCCAGGGTATTGCTTATGGGATTACGAAGGTACGCATAAATCCAATTCGTAATTTAGAACTTCGTCATTTAAAACAGAAACCCTACAGTTCTCTGGTCCGTTGTTGTTTTAGGAGCGGCAAATCTTCAATTTCCAAAGTGGTGTTTCAGAAAATGCAGCCAAACGAAACTCTATTCTTGGAAAGTACTAGCAAAGTGGTGAAAGACAGCATATGTAATTCAGCATTTGTTGATTTCGAATTATGGGATTTACCTGGTCAAATAGATTTCTTCGATCCCAGCTTCGAAGCTGATGTTGTGTTTGGTGTTAGAGGAGCATTAATATTTGTAGTTGATGCTCAGGTAATGTCTTGATAGAAACGTACACATGGTTTTGAAAACTTGAACTTATCGATGTTTGAATTTTTAGGATGATTACGTCGAAGCATTAAATAAACTCATTGCTACAGTTACCAAAGCTTATAAAATAAATACCAATATAAGATTTGAAGTGTTCATTCATAAAGTTGATGGTCTCACAGAGGACAATAAAATTGAAACTCAGAGAGACATTCATCAACGTGCAATTGATGATCTTAATGATTCCGGTTAGTTTTCATTTTCAAATTAATTTAACGAAATTGTGTTTTTTTTCCTAATTTAATCTTCTGTCTTCTAGGTCTCGACCAATTACAGCTGAATTTCCATTTGACATCCATCTATGATCACAGCATATTCGAAGCTTTTAGCAAAGTAGTCCAAAGACTAACAGTTCATTTACCTTTTATAGAAAATTTACTCAACTTATTGGTATCTGTAAGTATCTTTGCCTCTAATTCACTCCTTCGAATTTAAAACACTCATAACATCGTATATTTAGAACTCGGCCATAGAAAAAGCATTCTTATTCGATGTCGTTTCAAAAATGTACATCGCAACCGATTCCACTCCAGTAGATATGCAAAGCTATGAACTATGCTGCGACATGATAGACGTTGTCATCGATATTTCCTGTGTTTACGGGTACGTTTCCTATAATTCAGCGAATTCTCGTTGAAAATTATTCAATTATCTTATCTGATTAGTATCCAAGACGAAGCAGATTACACAGCGTTCGATGAAAGCAGTTGTAGTAAAATTAAACTCAACAATGGTTCTGTCCTGTATTTCCGAGAAGTTGGTCATTTCCTAGCAGTCGTTTGTATTCTAAGAGAGGAAAATTTCGAAAGAAGAGGTAATGTTTATCTCATATCAGTCATTTAACGAATGGCTCAATTTGAAAAAAATTGTTTCTTTCCAGGAATCATTACGTACAACGTTCTTTGCTTTCGAAAAGCAATTCAACAGTTATTGGAATTGATGGAGAAAAAACAATATGAAAAACCCAAAGAATAGTTTTATTTTATCTTCATGTGTACTTAGCTTTTAAAGAAATGTTAATTATTTTATATTTTCCTTCAATATATTTACTTTTTTAAACGTACTAATGTGTTGTTTATTACTTAGCCACTTTTTTATTCAACTGCTTCGTTTTATTACGTGAAAATAATCGACGATGATTCGTATTTTTGTAATATTTTTTCATAATTTGATTACCAGTTACTAAGCATTATTTCAGTTCAATTTGCAATTCTATTCGCAGAAGAGAACAATGAATAGATAAAATTGATACAACATTCGTTTCAAAGAAAACAATCACCCAAGAATTTATAGTGTATTTTACAAATTTTAAATTAAAACAACATCGTTGCATCTCGCTGCAAAATTCTCAACTCACTTTTCATAAAATATTGCTCAGATTATTCAACACACAAATAAAACCTAAATTAAAATTTACACAATGAAAAATAGTGTAGAAAATTGATCGTTGCATTAGCTGCACGAATTGTGTTACAATGTCTTAAAATACGTATTTGGGCAATTAAAAATTTTTCTATATGTACAATTATGTACATTTAATGAGATCCAGTTTCTTGAATAAAAATAATCAACGTAATCGAATGATTATCATTTTACTCGATTCTTTCTCAACATCGAAGATCGATTTGTATTTAAATATTTTCTTATGGCATTCGTAGTTCTGCTCTTTTCAATAACATGAATATGTATAAATGAAAAAATATTTATAAAAAATAGAAACAAATGTTTCTTTGGCACATAAATACTTACTCGAGAACGAATAATATGTACAATGAAAAAATTCACTGCCAAATACTCGCATAGTTACCGTAAGTATTCACTGATAAAGGACCACCCGCACAAAACAATCGCAGTCCTGAAGAATCATAACAGTGCGTATAAATAGCCGGCGTATAGCGGTTAAAATTGGCAAGAGGATTATCTGGATATTCTTCTTCCGAAGACTGAAATAAAACACGACCAAAGTCATAAGAAAATTCACTTCCTGAACTCTCGAGCTTTTATACACTCACAATATATCCTCTGCTTGTCTTAAGTGTTACAGTTCGGGAAGAATTGACGCCTGATTCCAAGTACCGATGTATACGTAAGTCATAAAACAGCACCACACCTACTCCGGTGCCAAGAGTTAATAAGTCACTTTTGAAACTCGTCGATCTTACACCTGAATAAAAAAGCAAATAATTGCAGCTTAGAAATAAAAATTTTATGCATCACATCGATAGATAATTGATTTTACAATTACCACTATATCTTGTTTGTATTTTCTTGACCAGCTGTAATGATCGAGTATCTATTAAAAGTGTGTACGTGCGACAACCAATAGCATACAGCGAACCTTCGTCATTAACACTCATGCAAACAGGTTCTTGAGAACTTGGCAGTTTACTTGAGATTTTCTGTAAACATTGAATAAATATGGTTGGAAAATTCGCTCAAAATTTTCAAATTAATTAACCCAGACGATTGTATTTACTTGTTTGAATCGTTCAACGTTCCAAACATGAACAAAACCATTGACGCTCAACGCAGCTAATTCGGATAGCTGTTTATTGAACGCAAATGCTCGAACTTTTTGAGCCGCTTTACATTTCCGTATCACGATAGGATTAATGGAGGAGTATTGCGGGATCTCCGTATTTTCAGGTTCCAATTCAGGAATTCGCCATAGAGCAACTTTCGTATCTCGCGAACAAGTTGCGAAATATTGATCGTCGAACCAAACAATATCAAATATCCAATCTTCGTGAGCATTCTAAAGATGGAAAAAATCAGTCAATTTGCACGATAGAATGATCATTCGAGTAATCCAAACATTGAAAAAAATTACTTCGCCAATATATACAGGGTCTAGAGTTGGTAACTTGTAAATGCCGACTTCGTTAGAATTACGGCCTCCTGTAGCTAACATAGATCTGGAAGGATTCATGGTTAATGCATGAATGCCACATTGTTCTTCTGGACCTGAATCCTCATTACTTCCTACTATACAAGGGATTTGGTCGATAGCTTTGGTAATAACATCGTACACCATTAACTGAAAACACATTTTGTGATAAAAACCATCAAATTCGAAAGCAAATAATGTAAACTGATAATACACACCTTATTACACTTGGTACCGAAAACAACTTGTCGATGACTTAGCCACGCCGAGCAAAATATTTTATTTACTTCTGCTTCGAGAGAAATTGGTCTCTCTTTGAGCATATCGTGAGATAAAATATGTCTCGTTCCGTAATTAATATCGACGGTGTGATATTCTTTAGACGCGTACTCTCTCGCACGTATATAGTCTGCGAAGTTATTAGACGAAAATAGTATCCGATGACTTGTAAAATTGCTGTACTCCTCTTCATCTTCATCATCTGACGAACGATAGACAACAAAATCTTCCTGCTTTTCAGCTTTACGAGTTCTTTCCATAAGCTTATTCTTGATGATTTGCCTCCTTTCCTCCAGTCTGGACGGATACGCACAAGGAGGTTTCGTCCCATACACTGGTAACCTCACCGTAAATGCCATTTCGATGGGTGTTATTATACCGCAAGCATTTAAACGGATAAATGGTTGTAATATTCGGAATTTATCAATCACGTCATGGCGAAACTTGAACGAGGAAATTTACCAAAAACACTACCGATGGAATAGCGATAAATTAAGCGACGAGAAACACACAACACAAGCCAACACTCGCATTCCTATGACATTCGATCTGTCGAGCTAAAAACAAAAAAAGCACCAGCGTGACAAAAGATCTACGAAGACAAATTTACAAACTTTATTACCGATTATGATGACTACGAAAGACGAACGAATTTCGCGATGGTATGGTAGATAATTAGTGAAATTCGGAATCGGAAGATTTTTTCAAATAAGATTAATATATTCACTTTACGAATTCATTAGTTGTTTTTACGATAACAACTTCAACACTATTTCATTACGATTTTTGGGGGGTAATTGAAAACACTTTTTACCACTATTGTTCCCTAATTGACTAGTTTTTCTTTTCCAAAATTTAGAAAATGTAGAACTTTAAAATTCAAATCTAGGAAAAAGAAAAATGAAAAACGAAAGCTCATCTCTCATCTCTCCAGCTTTCAAAGTTGTACCTACTTCAAAATAAATAGGCAAGTAAATAAATTGACTTTCTAGGTAGCATTTCAACGCAACACAAAAATGATTTGTTTACTTTCTTTAAATCAGATCAGCTGTTTTATAAAACGAAGATCTAAATCGCACCCCTATTTTTTTTCGTCATATTGCTCATTTCTCATTTTCATTTTTCATTTTCAAATTCAATTTAATTTTCATCCTGATTTTCGTGTCGACGAGGAAAATAGTTTGGATGGTTTAGCACGCAATTAAAGTTGAAAAAGTTGACCTGAAAGCTTGGATTTTTTTTCAAGCTTGAATAAATTGTACGCAGAATACACATCTAGATACAAGCTATAGGTATATAGGAAAAACGGGTTTTCGAAAATAACTCGAATAGTCGAAAACTATCAATCGTATTGAAAATCTGACCTATGTGAAAGGAAATTTTCTCCTCTACAATTTTGGTTATAACAAATTTTCCTGGGTAACGCTCAGGGCTGTCAAAAATTTCAAAATTCAAAAACCAGTTTTTTTGAAAAACAAAACAAAAAAGCGTTGTTTTTTTTTTAATTTAAAAAACATAAAACAGTGTATAAAAGTGGTTGTTGAAAATGTGTGTTTAAACTTTAAAACGCGTTTAAATCGCAAAAATGAAAAATTTCGGTGCATTCTAATTTCTTTGTTTTTTAATTTTTTAAAAATAATATTTTTCGTCGAAATATCAAGAAAATAAATTAAACGAATTTTTCATGTTTTTGTTTTTGTTTTTCTTAAAATTTCTACATTGTGGCGATTGTGCGCAGGGTTGGCACAGAGAGTCAGAGAATATTCTCTTTGAGAATTTGCTCAACGAGCAGGAGCATTTCTGAGAATATTTATTCTCCTTTTTTTTCTTCTTCTTTCAAGTAATTTTCACAAGATGTCGAGATTTTTGACAGTTTTCATGAATTTGTGACTGTTTTTACAAAATTTTTGACAATTTTAATCAATTTTGCGCTTTTTTTTACTCGTTTTTGAGGATTTTTGTTGATATTTGGGTCATTTCAACAACATTTTTGACGATTTTCATGTTTTTTTTTTTAAATCCATTTTCATCATATTTCGAACGATTGTTAGGTAAAGCAAATTTAAACAATTTTTACAACTTTGTGGATTTAATTCGTGATTTTTTGACCATTTCTATTCCACGATATTGTCACCAAATTTTACGCAAAAAAATGATGTGCTCAAATGTTCGAGAATATTCTCAATATGTGAGGATTTTCTGGAAATTTCCCGGCGGGAGAAAATGCTTGAACAATGAACATTTGCCAACCCTGATTGTGCGTGCCATTTTTTCGATGTTTTTTTTTGTTTTGTAATTGTAATTATCATACCAATAATTTGTTTGAAATTTTGAGTAGAAAAAAGTAAAAAAAAAACGTTTTTTTTTTCAATTATAAAATACCGCGTTTTTAACATTTTTCTGTTTAAAATGTGATTTGCATTTTTTAAAATTTTTATGGACATTCGTGCGAAAAATGGAAATAATATGTGAAAATTTGCCAATAAGCGAAAATGATTTTCCGAAAATAACTCAAAAACTATTCATTGTATTGAAAATTTCATGGCATATAAATTAAAGAAAATTTTCTTCTCTACAGACTACAATTTTGGTTATTGCAAATTTTCCTGGGTAACGCTTCGTTCACGCGAAAAATGTAAAAATGTAAAAATTTGCCAATTCACAGAAACAGTTTTCTGAAAATAACTCGAAAACCATTGATCGTATTGAAAATTTGATGGATCGTACATGAACGTAAATTTTTTCCTCTAAAATTTTAGTCATTACAAATTTTCCTGGGTAACGCTTCGTTCGCGTGAAACCCCGGCAAAATCACGAAGTGGATGACAGAAAAAAAATTTAACAAGAGAATCATGACGAAAATACAATGAGAAATGAGCTATACGATGAAGAAAAAAATAGGGATGCGATTTAGAGCTTCGTATTCATACAGATGGGAAAAATCGTTCCTTAAGAGAAGTAGTGGTGGTAAAGAGGGGAAAGTAAAAAATGCTCAAAAAAGCATGCATATTACAAAAGAGGGGATAGAAATTCGAAATAATTTAAGCTAATTTTACCTGTACACAGAAATTTTACTCGAAAAACGACCAAATTCTTGTCAATTTTCAATTACAATGCTATAAATCAACTGTTTTATGGCTGGTTTTATGGATATTTTTAGTATTTTTTCATTTTCCAAGTGGATCTACTCGCAATTGTGATTCGAATTATTCACCTGCCATACTGGTTACCTGCCAATTCAATTAATCAGCTGATATCTGATTGTGTGATGTGATTAGAAATTAAGAGTTGTTTACTCACAAAACACCACGATCGAAGATAGACGTTATGTAAAAAAACTCGCATACGCGTTTATTCGGTAAATTAAGTTGGAATCGTACGTTCAATTGTGTTTGTTATTCATTTTTGTTTTGAAATTTCGTAACCAGCTGTTCACTTTAAATACACTGTCAGTTTACGAGATACGGTTAGTCTTTTCATATTCAGTTACCACGAGACAGACAAGTTGTGCAATAGTTAATAATTTTTTGGAATTTTCTTTGTTTAAAATTCATCGTGATTTAAACGTTCTATAATATTGTGATGTTTAATGTTTCGCTATTTTCTTATCACCTTGGTGCTGTTTCGGTAGATCGATAATTGAATGAATTTCGTTTGCAGCGTTCATGGAAGATGAATTATTTAGGCAAATTTATCGATAATTTTCGGCACGTTTATAAAGAAATAAACGCTGCTACTTTGACCGGAGCTATCGATGTCATTGTCGTAGAACAGCCAGATGGTAATTATACATGTTCGCCGTTTCACGTCCGTTTTGGAAAAATTGGAGTTCTGCGTAGTCGCGAGAAAATAGTACGTCGTGTGAATCCGTATTATCGTATTATTCCGAATCTGACGAAACATTTGATTCATTTTACTATTTATTCAGGTTGAAATTGAAATCAACGGAGAGCCATGCGACATTTACATGAAACTGGGAGAATCTGGCGAGGCATTTTTCGTCGAAGAGTTATCAGATGAAGATAGAAGCGTTCCGCAGCACTTGGTTTGTTCTCCTATACCATATTCTGAGAGTCAAGATAATGCTGAGCCCGAATCAGCCGTCTGGACTGCAGTGTTAGTACTATTTGCATAAATTCATATTCGTGACTAATACGTCAAGTTGGGTAATTCATAGCGGTAGAATGTTGATAACGTATCCTTGAATTTGGTCGCGTTATTTCGATAAATCAGTCACATTGATATAATGCACCGATTTCGGTACCGTTGTAATTAGCGTGATAAATATTATAAATGTGCAAAGTGACGCAATACTTTGTTCGTACAAGTACAATATTATCGATAAGGCTTGCTTTAAATGCCGTAATTATTTTCATTAAAAAGGTCAAAGTACGTTATTAATTTGCACGTGAGTTAATTCTGTCGAAACTAAGAACGTAATTTATGCTTTATTTCAGATCTACTATTAAAGGATCTCAAGAATTACCAACAGAATTAAAAGATGAAGCTCCCGTCAGTGCTCTCAAAACATTTCACGCGAAGACTGTGCAATCATTGTCAGATTGCGAGATCCCTACATCGTCCGAATTTCGTCCTATTCAAAGTCTTTCGGAACACGAAGGGTATCAAAGTTCATCGGAGGTGGATAAGTTAGCAGCGCTCAACAAATCCGAGACCAATATAGCTGTTAATACTAAACCCAATAATAATAAAAAGAAGAGGAGAAGAAAGAAGAAAACTTTAACGAATGAGTTGAAAAAAGAATCCACTGATAAGATCGACGACGAAGACGAAGACAAAGAGAAATTAGCCGAAGAAAATGCGGCTTCGTTGACTCACGATTTATTGGAAAATGTCGATTCTAATAAAACTAATCTGATGAAGGTACGATCGACGATCATCATTCGATTCTAGTTATTTTACGTACGAAGGTATTTATTCGACTTTGATTCCTTTTCGCAGCTCGATGAAAAAGATGACGAAATCGATAACTTGCAACAGACTCAAACTGCTCCTCCGATGAATACCGATCTGCATTTCTTCAGCGATACTGACGTAACTTGCAGGTTTGTAGACGTTGGTTTCTATTCGAGCGTCGATTTGGGCAAAATTTTAAACATTTTTATTGATTTTCGACAGCAACGAACCGAAACATTTCTCGCCCATACAATCGGATACCGAATTCGAAGTATCAAGGTTGAAAGGTTGCGACGAATGTACAATCTCATCGTCGGACGATGCTAATAAACAATTGGCTCATCGACCATCTTGGCGATGGGGTGAACTACCATCACCCATACCTAAATCCGAGCTGCAAGATTTGCAAGGTGCCAAGGAACCTGCTAAAGATCGCGATCGTAAGTTTGATTTGTTATTAATTTTCTGCACATTTTTCATGTACTGGAGTGTAAATACTTTCGAAAATTTGGGTAATTTTTAATCACAGCATGATGTGGTTAGAATAATGTGTTTAACGTGTAGAAAGCTAATTCGTTAACCATGTTGTTACTCTATATTAATGATCATTTAATTCGTTCATCCGAGAATACGAAAACAGATGTCATTTTAAGCTTGTTTTGTACATGTTGTTATTGATTACATTAAACAATTTTGCCAAAATGCGTTTATAATATCGTCGCATCCCCACCGTCGCCTCTTTAATCGAGGCTATGGCTATTTCGTGACGGCACCGGTGTTGGATATCGATTTCGAGGTACGTTGAACTCCCGTTGGCGATTTTCCTCACATTTTTTCACATTCATCGCATACAAATTCTTATTCTTTTCATCGAAGAAAACCTTTTTTTTCGACTTTGATGAATCATTCGTATTCCTTCAAAGGTCAATGCGTTCACGAGCCCTGGTCCCTGTTTCTTTCGTCTTTGTCTCAAACGAAACTCTTATCTGCCCAAAAAATCGCGACCAGATTTTTGTCGCCCTATTAACGAATCGTTTAAATTGTCGCCCTACTTCGTGAGAAATTTTTTTTCATTCGTTTTATTAGAGCGTTTAAAATGCTTCTATTGCCAAGTTACTTCGCACGAAAAAAATTCATTCTTATTGCGCCATATTCGCAAAATCATATCGAATTTCTTTTCAACGGAAATATTCGATTTTACGTCAATCTTTCGCACAACGTCGCACGTCATTGTGATTATGCATTTCATTATCTTGTTTTTGATTTTTTCTCCGATCGCCGCCGCAACCGCAATAGATTCTTTTTTCCCTTATCATCGATTGAAATTTTTTTCGAGTGTTGGCAACACGATGATGGGTTGACTGAGTGTTTGTGAACTTCAAAATTTTATTATTTTATTTTCAAGGTCAATTACTACATACGCGAATAGGTGCGAACAAAGTCGGTACGTTTTGAATTATGGTAATTAGGCGGGTCGCGTGTTATCTTAATTTCGTACAACGACAAATAGAATACTGACCTTAATTTTTTACGAAGACGAGCGCAGGGCAGGGCGAAGAATAAAAAAGTGAAAGTGCGTAATCTACGTGGGCATTTTTTCACGAGTAAACGATATGGTAATTTTTTTCACCGTGATGGAATGATCGACGCGTGGATGATTGCTTCGATAAATATGCGAAAATTTGTTTATCTTCGTGTGGCGTGATCGTTGTCGACAGTCGTCGAAGCGATGGAAATCATTTCGTTTGAACGAGATCGCATCTTTGGTTTTTGATGCTCTTTTGGATTGTGTTTATTTAGTGATAGATGTTTTCGGTGGTTCTTATCTTTAATGTGGTTCTGAAGCGATGTTTGTTGAGTGATCTAGGTTGAGGTTTTACCATGGGACCCCCCCCCCCTCCATCTTTTCTCATCCACGAATACTTGAGGTGAAGAAGGTCATTTGAAAGAAGATTTTTTGATTTTAGAAAACCAGTTTGCAAATCGTGTTTTTTTTAGAAATTAATTAAATGGTACAATAGTTGCAATTTCAGATCCCCTTCCATCGAAATTTCTATAATTATCGGCGTCAAAATTTTTATTTCCTGCTATAAAATTTAGTCAGGTTTTCAAACTTTCAACTTGATATACAGGTATACGTGCCGTCTAACTTTCCGAAATTAGGCTTGAGGCACCCAACCGAGTAAAATTTATGATTACTTTTTCAAGGGAAAATACCTAAACAAGTGTTGAAGTCTCTATGTACACATACTTTGATAAAAGCTTAGGTACTTACAGTTTATTTTTAAATGGAATTTGAAATGTTGAAAATTTATCAGACAGGTTAATGATTTATTTGAAGTGAAAAAGTTTGTATGTGGATTTCTTGTTTATCCTTCAATTGTTGTAAAAGTTGTATGAAATGTTGTAAAAAGAATCGAAAATTTCATAGAAATTCTTGTAATTGGTGAAAATTGAAAAATCATCAGAACTGTCTGGAATAAGGTGAAAACAGTTCGAAATTTCCTAAAATTAAAATCATTGAAAATGTTTCAAAAGTTGTGAAACAAATATAGAAAAAACTGTCGAAAATTCTTGAAAAATGCCACAAAAGTTGTGAAAAATTAAAAGTCATAATTTCAGGCAACGATTCAAGGATAAAAATGAAATTTTTGAGATTTTTATTTCATTTTTTTTTAAAACTTGGGTCAATTTGAAGTACGTTTCACGACAATTTCTTGAATTTCCAAGTCTGAAACGTCATCTGTCCATCTTATAACATTTTTTAAACCCAAAAAGGCATCCAAAGTGGCACACAATCGTGACTCAAACAATTTTCGAACGAAATTTAGAGTACTTATTAGTAGTGCTGTCGGTTACAATCGATTAATCGGTTAATCGATTATTTTTTCCAAATAATCGGGACAAAAATTAAGTCGATTAATCGAAATCGATTAACAGTTGCGATCGATTAATCGAAATCGATTAAAAGTTGCAATCGATTAATCGAAATCGATCAAAAGTTGCGATCGATTAATCGAAATCGATTAAAAATTGCGGTCGATTAATCGAAATCGATTAACAGTTGCGATCGATTAATCGAAATCGATTAACAGTTGCGATCGATCAATCGAAATCGATTAAAAGTTGCGATCGATTAATCGAAATCGATTAAAAATCGTT
>FIZU01032266.1:0-44210 GCA_900064475.1 Pseudococcus longispinus
CGGCGGCATCTTCCCCCGCGTACCGCTCGGCGGCATCTCCTACCAATTCTGGGTGAAATTTGAATTACGCGTAATTTACCGTATACGCGCATCTGGCAACGTTGCTACACGAATTTCCTCAAAAAGGTCGCTGATCTAAATTTTAGCCGTACGCCAAGTGTCGAATAATTTGCATACTCAAAACGCCGCAAATCCTATTCACGTACGCTACCACTCGCACCCGACAACGCCACGTCTAACCGTGACGAATAAGTTGCATACTTGAAACGCCGTAAATCCGCGAATTCAACTCCAGCTACGTTACAGTTGTATTCGTCTTACTAGTACATACGATGTTATTCGAATTTTAAAACGGTGAAGCAGGTTGGGTAACAGGCCTAGGTATTGCGTTAATTAAACGTGAGTCAAGCTTTCACATTTTTCAAGAATCGCGTCTCGCGTGTGCCCGGCCTTTTTGCTTGTATGTAGGTAGGCAGTACGCACTCGTCATTGTGTGTATTACGAGTAGGTATGTACCTCTATCAAACTTTCTACCTACGTGTAGGTAAAGTTATATATGTAGGTACCTACTCGTACGTATTTATAGCGTGTACTCATCTATCTGGGTACCTATCTGTCTACATACAAATGTAGTAGGTCTAGGTATTATGACTCGTAGATAGGTACGCATATTCGCGCTTATAAATTTGCCAGGCAATTTTTTAGGGGACGCGTCGCCCTTTACGATTCCGCAGACTGCAGCTGCGTTTTCTCTTATCAGTTAATAATTCGGTTTCGTTTTCCGACTTTCTCTTCTTTTTTTCCTTCTCCCGTTCATCCTCCTTCTTATCCTTCTTATCCTACCCTTTCTCGTGTTCCGTATTCGTTATTCGTTTGCCGATTGCACGTTATACACACGGACACCTACTTATACGAGTATAATCAACAGTGACACGCCAATTAGGCGGTGGTAGGTAGGTACGCCGTACGAGTATGAAATGCCAAGGTAAGACTAATCGAGCGACCAGCGCAAAATGCACGTCGCGTCTGTTGGCGGCGTTCAACAGTTCCAATACGAATACGAATCGTAAGCTGCGTTCTCGTAAAGCGATCCGTCGAAAGTCGCGTAAACCGGCCGCGCTACCGTGTTCGTTGAACGAATGTCATACCGTCGACGATGACAACGACAACGACAATAGTGGTGGCGGTGGCAGAAACGATTCTGCCGAGCAGGCGCAACAAGAAACTGACGCCGATGGCGGCGGCGTACCTTCTGTGAAAAAAAAATTGGAAAGTGAAGTAGGCGGCAACGACGACGACGACGAAAAAAACGACAACGGCGATGACCACCGCGATGAAGAAGAGTTGGACGACGCGGGCGCAGATAAAGAAGCGCAAGGCGACGAAACCGATTCGCAACTCACCGGCGATGAAGAAACTAGCAAAGAAGACGACGAGGATAGCAGTGGCGGCAGCGACGACGGCAAAGGGGTCCCGTCCTCCGCCATCGGCACCCCGCCCACAGCCGGCATCGTTAAACGGCGCAAGAAAAAGGAAAAGGAAAAAAAGAAACGACTGAAGAGGACGGCGCCGGCGACGAGGCACATTCATCCTTGCATATGCGACTTGTCGACAAAGGCACAAGCCCGAATCAAAGCGCATATCCGGAAGCGTGAAGATTTCGAGATGCGACACACCAAACGGCTGGAGACCATCGACGCCGAACTACGCGCCATCGAGGAGGAAATCGCCCGAAAGCAGCAAGAAGAGCAAGAGCAGCAAGAGTTGTTCGGTGACAAGTACGAGGTGGTCGGCAAGAAGAAGAAACGTATGAAGCGGTCGGCTCGGCGCGCGTCCATGGTTTCGTTGGGTGTGAAGCAGGTCATCAATTGGAAAAAGTCGCCAAAAATCAAGGTTCGCCAAAACCAAGTAAGCAGCCTGCGCAAAAAGTTTACGTCTTACTGCGGCGAGCGGTCGAGGCCGTTGCCGGGCATCAAGAAAATCGGTTTCCAGCAGTCGCCTAAAATAGCGGTGCGTGCCACCAAAACCGCGTCACTGCGAACCGAGTTCAACGTCAAGAAGAAACAGCAATACGACATCGAGCACACCTTCAAATACGAAAGACCGCCTTTCAACGCGTCAGGTTGTTTCTAGGTCACCTGTCGCTTGTCGCCTTCACCTCACCTCGGTACCGCGCATACATTCCACACTTACCAGTAAATAGCTACCTCCGAAATAAAAATAAATACCTACCAAATAAATAAATATTGAAAATGAAAATTACAGGGATGGTGGTCCGAACCGAACCGAACCGAACCGAATCGAACCCTGAACCCAAACCTTCAAACTCCGGACCCGAACCCAAATCCTAAGCCCGAAAAATTTTTCAGGTTTTTTCTGGTTCAGGGTTCGGGTTCGGGTCCAGAGTCCAACCTAAATTTTTCTCAGAAATTCCACATCCGCAACCGTGCCGCAATTATTAAGTGGTCACCCGATATTTGGACATGAAGAGACTTTGAAAAAAAAATGATCCGGGACTGAACAGAACCGAACCGAACTCGAAAAAACGATTGTTACGTCGAACCCGGAACGGAACAAAACCCGAACCCGTTTCTTCCGAATCTGTATCCTGAACCCTGAACCTGGAACATATGGGTTCGGACTACCATCCCTGCAAAATTACCGAAACAGAATCGGAGGTGCGATTCTAGGTAGGTAGGTATCATGTACTGGTTTCTGTCAATTTGCTTCGTTTTCAACCTAGATATGTACGCAGGCACTCGTAGGTATCAAGTATTTCAATTTAGCTAAGCACGCTGACTATGCGTTAGCAACGTCAAAGCGCCGAAGCGATAATAAGAGAATAGGTACTCGTAGATACCTACTTACGTATAGGAATAAGAAAAGCCAGGTAAAGAACCCATTCGAATACGTACGGTACCTACCTACATACTTATATCGGATAGGTAGGGAGCGCTTACCTAATGCAAATGACTGAGTAAGCGGCTATGTGGAAGCTGCACCGCTCTGGGGTTACAAGTAGGTACAAGATGAAAAGGCGAACGCGGAACGCCGAACGCTATTACCAAGTTAAATTACGGCGCAGCGACTAGAGAAAAGTTTGCTAATCGAAATTGGGAAATTCTTTTGAATTTGGCGCCTTTGGCCAACTCGTAATTAATATGGGCAACTGTCGGTTTCGCTGGCCGTTTTTCGCACCCCCTCTCACCCGCTTAACGTAAACCTAATCGTATACGCGTATCTTCCTGTTCCTACCTTCCGTATGTAGGCTGATATTAAGCATACCTAAATGCGAGGGTCGACGGTCGAGTCCATCAAAAGTAGGTAAGTTAAGTACATATGTTCTTTCTGCTGCTGCTGCTGCTGCTGCTGGTAACAGGCACGTTGAACCGAAGTCAAAGTCAGACTACAACAAAAGAAATCTTTCGCCACCCTTCCCTCCGCACACATTATGTAGGTACGTGTAAGTAAGTGTGTAGCGTACTGAGACTGTTTAGTTATAGCTACTAGGTACCTTACCTATTACCTAATACGTTTACGACAAGACGGCTAAGCGACGTAGTGACAGATGACGTGTCGCAGGCGGCGCGGCTCAATTATGGTACGCGTACATACATACGAGTAACTAATACCTACTCGTATGTGTTTGGTAATTAGACGAGGAGCGGGGACCGAGGACGGGGTGTTATTTCGAAAGAATTATCGTCGCTGTCGTAGGAATGTTAGTTTATCCGACAAAAATGGCGAAAAAAAGTATAAGCCAACTGCCGAAACCGAAACGTGTTTTTTTTTGTTGTCGGTGAAAAAGATTGAACGTTGCGGCGCGGCGCAAAAACATGTTGGTCGTTTATCTCGCGCAGCCATTAAGAAATTAAAAGAAAAATACCGTGGCGGCATCCGCGTCGTTACACGATTCGGCGCGGTGTCGCGATGCTGGATAAAAATACTCGTACTTGTAGATACTCGTACTTGTAGATACTCGTACTTGTAGATACTCGTACTTACTGTTACGTAATGCGTAAGTAATCGCAGCGACTACTTGGCGTCACAAAAACTAAGCGGCATATAGCAACTGGCAAGTGCTTAGAGAATAAGTGTTGGTCGAGAGTCGAAAGCCATCGCTTGTTTCAAACTCGTACTCCTTTGTACTCGCATATTGTTCAAGCTGAACGCGTCCGCAAACTCGACGCGCACAAAGTTACAAACACCTGTGACGCGAATTCCGATTTGATAATTAGCGATACAGATACCTAGATACAAATAGATCATATAGATCCTCTCGTCTCGTCTGGCCCTGGTTCTTGTCGTAGTACGAGTACTTACTGGTTAGTTGCGCGTAACTATACCAGACGACATTATGTAAGATTTAGGTAGATCGATAGGTAGATACTACCTAGCAAGTAGTAACCTAGCCATATTTCGCTATAATTCGTAGCTATGTTCGTAGACAAGCGTGAATTGACGCTTTCTCGTTTAAACCCGAATAACGAACGTTACGCTTCCGCCTCCGCACTTTGTCGCTTGCCTTTGCCTTTATTATGCGCCGACTGCTGGTTGGAGCCCGAGCAAGAGGAATGGTAAACGCGCGTGTAAAGTGAAAAGTTTCGCATCGTCGTCATCGCTGCCGGTACAAAGTTTGATTTCATTTTCGATAGGCAGGTTTTAAGTGGACAGGGCCGCTAACACCGACCCAACAGTATAGGTACCCCGCGCACGCCGTATAGAATAAATCACTTTTAACCGCCGACGCACCCCTTTTGCAAAAAGTTGCGACTTGCGATTTGCCAGTAGCGAGTAGCGACAATTTACAATTACCCGACGCGACGCGTACAAAATAAAGAATAGGTAGGTGCAGTAAAGCAGAATAGAACGGAATAGGATAAGGGTAGGGTAGTGGGTAGATCGGTACAGACTACAGAGCCATTGTAACCGTAACGTTTAGGTATCGCATACTACGACTATATGCGGGTAGGTACCTACTCGTGGTTAGGCATAGGCAAGCATCTTCTAAACTAATTATTAGCTTAGCTACTCTCATCTGTCGCTTGTTCTGTAACTCTGTTTACGGATTTTCGCGACCCGGCGCGGCGTGGCGGAGCGTGGATACCGCCGTCGCGCCCCCTTCTCCCTTCCACGTTAACGCCGTATTCGCGTAATTATTTTATCGTAAAACATTCGCAATTTTGCTCTTTCGTTTTTTCGCGCCCCATTTTAGACAAGTACAAATTTTCAACGTGTAAAAAGTCTGTTATTGCGGCAGGTGAGATTTGTCTGGTTGTCTGTCGGTCTGCCTGTTTTCATCTTTCTTCCTTTCTGCACACAAAATACAATTTACAAATTAACGGATCGAGAGCCGCAATTTTTTTCACGTACTCCCAACGGTCGGATGAAAAACTGTTTAAATGAATTCTGGAACAATTCGGCTGGTTGAAACGCAAATTACCTACCTACCTGCCCATGTGTAGGTGGAGGTACTCGACTTTAAAATTGGACCGCGGTCGCGATAAAATTAGGTAATTTGCGTTTGAAAACGCCAAGTTTTTATATTGCAACAATTTTCCATTTTCTGCTTTTCTTTCTTTCTTTCTTTCTTTCGTTTTTCTTTCATTCTTTTTTGGTTTCCGTTTAGGTGAAAAATGAAAATTCGTATCGATTTTCTATTTAGGTACCGTTGGTAAAAATTACGGTAACTTTAATCGGAATTGCGAATTCGGAAAAAGTGATCGGTCTCGTACTTTTGTTTGTTTGTTACGAGTAGTTTGCTGTGTTGTCAGTTGTCGTACGTACACATAGGTATCGTATTTGTATCGCACTCGTAGTAGCGCGATATACGATACTTTGAAAAGTTACTGTACTACATAAATTGAAAATATCGGATGGTAAGATGCGACGCGAGACGTGTCGATGACGGTGGCGCCGGCGCTGGCGTCGCGTCATTAAAGTTACCAAAATACGTAATGGAGACCGAATAGCCGCCTTCGCTATTATGAGTACCTACTACCTACTACCTACTACCTATACACAGAAAATGAAACGGATTTGCAAAGTAGTGGTCGCTGCTCCTTCAATAGGTAACCTTTATTTGCTGAACAAACCACTACCTATACCTACGTATTTCGTAGGTATAGGTACGACGTACGAAATGTAGCCGAGTAGGTAATGCGTAAAATTTTGCATACCTAATTTGGAGTAGGTAGCGAATTATCAATACAACTACAACAACCTCTGTGGCGTGACATGTCGCCGCACAAAAAGGTGACTCCGATTAAGTTACCGGGCTTCCTTCGCAGGTCGATTATCTCGTCAACCTTACAGTTTACAGTACACGTACTACTACATATCTACGTATACCTAACCAACTCGCGAGTACCGCGTCTTCGATGAATTAATTATCGGTAGCCGAAGCCCGAGCATCGGAGACCTGTAAAACACTCGACTACCTACCTACTCGCATATAGTCGGCTAGTTTTTTAATTGCTGCAACTTTTCGCCGCGCGAGCGACTAGTTTGTTAATTATCTACAACTTATATTTAGTATACCTACGAGTATACAGTTATATAGACCTACACCGTAATCACGTCGGTCGTAAACTTTTCACTTCACCTCTCAATACGTTCACGTCTGCGTGATTGAGCGTGATATCTCAGTCTAACGTAACGTCACGTCACGCGACATTAAGCTACGCTACGCGGTATTCCTTTACGTCAACATCAACCTGCCGCGAAAATTAACCGTCGCGGCGTCGCGTCGGATAAACAAGCAAGTAGTTTGTAGGTGCTAGGTGCTAGCTACGAGTAATCTACCTACACGCATATACTATACATACGCCTATATAGTATACCTACCACTTCGTACCGTACCTACTTACGTAAGTTCATACACGACATGAGGGAATGGGAGTGCTGGAGAATGCTATAATGTACATGCCAGCAATATTCGAGCATAATTACACGATAAGCCTTCTGTAGAATACAGTTTTAAGACGTCGCGCCCCGCCCCAAGTGGCTGTAACGTTTGAAGCCTAAAAAACGTAAGTAATTCTGCATTACAGATACATATGTGTACCTACCTACATGTATACACGCGCAGCTATGCGGCTATGCGTGTAACGATAAGTCATTTGAATAATCTCTCTTTGGGAAATCATATCTCCCCGCTTAAGTGACCTGAGGAGCTAATATTTTTTTGGAGAGGTTTCCACTCAAAATAAGCAACATACCAAAAAATTGGCAAAATCGAAGAATGTTAATTTTTTGCACTCCACCTTGTATATAGGTAACTTTATTAGTTTTAAGCGATTTTTAATAATATTTTTGAAAAAAATTTAAGTAATTTGTATTGTTTTTTTATTATAAGAAGGTACATACAAAATTAGAAGGCGTCACCCGTCACATCAATTTCCTCAAAGAGCATAACCGAGTAAGAATGGTGAATCGGTCCTTGGCTGGGATTTTCTCGAACTTTCCAGCGGAAGTTGGTCCTAGCTTATGATCTAAAAACTCGCTGGTAAAAATTTTGGCCCCCTATCTCACCCCTAACCCCTCATATCGCCCGAAATGTCGATTTCCATTATAAATTTCTATATTCTGAAATTCTCAACCGAATTTTTTCAAACTTGCAGGGATTATGGACCATACCAAGGGTCACCTCTGGAAGTTTTCTCAATTTTTTTCGAATCTTCACTTTCATACCGAAATCCGAGTGTTATGACTTCAAAGTGTAATATCAACATGTTGTTTTAGACCTGTAAAAAAAGTCTTGATATATATTATGTAGTATACCTACCTATATGCTGTACATACAACATACATTTTTTTAGAATTTTTCAATATGGTGAAAGACCTTCAAAAATCCGTTTTTCACCCTTGAAGCGGTTATTTTTGGATGAAAAATTTTATTATTGCAAAATATCAAGGATGCCTAAAAACACACTTAACCTGAATTTGAACCAATTTCGTTCATTTCTTCCATATTTTCCAATTTTTGTTTAAAATACCCAAATAACGCCATTTTGGGAACCCACGTCCCCTCTGAGATGACGCGGGGTTTTGAGATTCATGTCTGGATATGTTTCAACTCGATATTTGTCATAAATTGCAATTTCAGCAAGTTCAAAAATTTTCACATATTTTTTCATTTTGTCGTATGCAAAATTTTTTGTAGGGAAAAATATTTACCTACTTAATTTGTAAGAATTGGTAAAAAAAATAAAAAATCCTTGATTTTGTTGAAATTGCAGTATACGACAAATATCGAGTTGAAACATGCTCAAACATGAATTTTCAGGCCTCAGGTCACCTGGAAGGGGGTCATGGGTTCCCAAAATGACGTCATTTGAGTACATATTTTGAAATTAAATTGAAAAAAAATGAACAACTTTGGTCTAAATTCAGGTTGATGATGAGCTTGAGTGTCATTGATGATATATTGCAATAAAAAAAATTACCCAAAAATGACCGCTTCAAGGGTAAATAATAGTAGAAAAAATTGATTTTTTGCATTTTTGAAGGTTTTCCACCATATTAAAAAATTCCGAAAATAATATATGTTCTACATATATGTGTACTAAATAATATATGTATATCAGGATTTTTTTGCAGGTCTGAAACAATTGTAGATCTTACACTTTGAAGTCTTAAAACTCGGATTTCAGTATGAAAATAGATTAGAAAAAAATTGAGAAAATTTCCAGAGATGACCATTGATATGGCTCATTTATTCCTGCAAGTTTGAAAAAATTCGATTGAGAATTTCAGAATACAGAAATGTATAAGGGAAATCGGCATTTCGAGCAATATGTGGGGTTAGGGGTGAGGTAGGGGGCCAAAATTAGGGCCAACTTCCACTGGAAAGTTCGAAAATCCCAGCCAAGGGCCGATTCACCATTTTTACCCGGCTATACTCTTTGTGATTTGGGCCGTAACCTAATCTAGTACCACAGACCGCCATCTACCTACCTACGCTATCGACGCGCGTTACCTAGGTATTTACCTATTTTTATATTTATTTTCACCGACGTTTTACTTTGTTATATTTTTACGTTTATGGTGCTTATTCGTACGGCAGAAGGTAGAATATGGGCGGAATCTATTCGACGAGCCGCATTTCGCAATTTTTTCTCCCCCCTCTCCCCTCCCATTCGGTGTATGTAAAGTACGTGCGCGTCGACTAGTAACATTTTTTATCTTTTGTCAAACAATCGTCGAAACAAATACATACGTATGTACTCGTAGTCGTACCTACGTAGGTACCTACTACTTTATTACTCGGCTATTTTTCTCGCATTTCGCTTTGTTCTTCATGTTTTCGTCATTTCGTCTCGTTGAAAAACAACAATAACTTCGTCGACGATGACGAAAGGAAACGAAAAAAAAAAAGTAATAGGTAGGTAGGTAAGAAATTGTCGCGTTGTTTCGAAATTTACCAGGCAAATGCATTCGCCATCGCCGTTCGACGTTTACTTTGCACATTACCGTGTGCACTACTTACACATATCTGCGTATTAGGTATTACACGGTTACGGTAAGTACGAGTATAACTTACACTTACACCGAGTCAGCTGTCGGATGATTTATTTTATTTTTTTTCGCCAAATTTATCATCCTACATTCTGTTTACGTTGTTCGAATCGCAGTCGCATTTTTTAGCATAATATACGTCGCGTCGCAGCCACCGGCTTGGCCGACAGTGACAGCAATTATTGTTATCATTTTATAGGCGCGCGGTCTCGGTGCTCGGCACGCCGCTTCG
The DNA here is from genome assembly GCA_900064475.1 of Pseudococcus longispinus. Taxonomy (NCBI): domain Eukaryota; kingdom Metazoa; phylum Arthropoda; class Insecta; order Hemiptera; family Pseudococcidae; genus Pseudococcus; species Pseudococcus longispinus. The sequence continues at coordinate 9,752 of FIZU01032266.1, forward strand.
CTGCCACCGTCGCCTTTGATAACGCGAGAAAAGGCAGAGCGAGCAGGAAATATGTAATTTTTCCTCATTCCTACCATGCCGAGGCTCACGTGTCTCGGTCTCAGTCTCGGTACGCATAACACAACCTTCAAGTAACACGACCATACCATACCACACCACACCACACCACAGCACAGCACGCCGGATAAGTTAATTTTTCTTCTGTTTGGCGGCACGGTGCGGTGCGGTACATTTTATCATTGTTCGCCCTTTGCTGGTTGTGGTTATGGTATTGGCCTGCGATACATATTACGGTAGGTAGGAGGTACTAGGTACATCATCGGCACACTCGTCGACTACACAGACAACAGTGTAGGTATATTACACATACTACATGCAGTCTACAGGGTACACGGTTGGTTACGTTACGTTTTACGTTACATTATTCATGTAATCTCGTATGCGTAGATGTGCGTAAAACTCGTAGGCACCTACATACGGGTACGTACAAATACGTGTATCTACGTGTATGTGTATGTGTATGTAAAGTACTAAGCGTCGTGTCGTCAGTAAACCAATATACGAGTACCTATATGTAAGTACAAACGAGTACGAGTATACTACGTAGTCGCAGGTAGATAGGTACTCGTTTATCTTCGTCGATCCCTTTCCTTCACGTATTCTCCATAGCGCCGGGTCGCCTCGAGACTGAATTAAAATTCAAATTATACGAGCCACGAGGTTGACGCATCGGCTAAATAACGTAGGTACACCTACACCTACGTACGATGTGGCGAAGCGAAAATCATGTTCGTAAATTTGATAAATTGTCGACTGCCTGCGAATTGCCATCTACGTACAAATAGGTACCTAGACCTTCGTATTATACGCTATAGTTTTCGTTTTCCCGTATTTCTACTACTTGTGAAAAACATTTGTCTAGCTAGAAATCGTCCTTCGTTAATCGACGTACGTGGCATTTCGTTCACGTTCGTCTTCCACTCGCCGCGCCTTCTCGCAGATAATTAGGCGGTAGGTAAGGAGTAGCTTCGTGTTTCACGATGATACTTGTAGAAGAACTGCAAATCTGCAAGCGCAACCAACAGTGATACGTGGAATGAATTCTACCACCGACCACGACCAAAAGCGAAAAAGTATAAAAAAAACTTGCATCTCATTGCCAGGTCGCTTGAAATGCAAAAAAAAATCGCAAGCAAATTTACTCGGCCGAACGGCGATGGCGATGGCGCGGACGCGAGCGATTGATCAACTAGCTGGTAGTAGAACGTAGCTGCGCGGCGCGGCGGCGACAGGATGGAGTGAGGATACCGGGCGTAGCGCGGAGGCTATGTGTATAATGGCCAATATACATGCACTGTTCGGCATACGTAAACGCGTACGTCTTATTTACGGCGTTTTGGTTATGCAACTTTTGCTCAATTTGTGTCTCGAATTTGTTGGTACTGGCGGCGGCGCGGTACGGCGTTGCTTTTCTCGATTGTTTTTAAGTCTTCTCTGCAATCTGGCCGCTGCCGCTGCGCCGTACTCGATACGAATACGATACGAATAACACTCGAAACTCGAAAGTGGACGAATTGTTCAACCTATGGGTAAAATCGCATATCGTGCAATTTTCGCCACCGTAGGTATCCAAATTAACAACACATACGATGCCACGTGTATTTATAGGTGTAGCTCGCCAGCTAAGATCTGTTGCATACCGATTTTTCTTCGGTGCCTACCTTACGAAGGAAGCAAAAAATGAAAACACCTACGAATCGACCGTATACTTACGTAGTATGTCTATGTATAGCTCTACCTACTATACGATATATCGTATCGCGTCGCATCGCATCGCATCGCATAATGACCCTCCTTCCTTCCTCTCTCCCTTCTCCCCAAACCATAACGTACCACATCACACGTTGTAAAGATAAATAGCGAACGATTTATCTAAATTAGATGTTCGCGTGTAACTATTCTTCGTTCCATTGTGTCATGCTTACCACCACTGCCACCAGTAAGCTGCGCGGTTTATTTTGCGTTTGCCGCTACTGTAACCTGAAGGGCGCATCTGAGGGAGAGCACGGGTGAGCCTTGCCACTTTGAACAATTTCTCTCCCCCCTCCCCCCACGAGCTCCACCAAAAATTATTTATACGAGGAAAAAATAAAACAAGTTCGTAGATTTGTAGAAAAACATGATAATTTTCTTCTTCTACGATCATCGTAGAAATACATATACGTATTTCGACGAGCGTTACAATTTTTTCAATTCATACGAGTGGCATAATTGCGGTTGGGGTCCGAAGCGTCCGGATCTCCCTCTTGAAGACTGAATATGTTGGAAAACTTTATTTGTTTTCACAAAAATAGGTATGCACATATTTTTTAAGCTTGCATAAAATTTTATTTTCCTCACCTCAGCCCCCTCCTCCTACATCCTGAATGACTCTGGCTACTGAATTGTGTAGTGTGTACCGCTTATGCAGCTACGGCACCCTTCGACTTTGGATCGACAATTTGTCAATAGGTAATGGCGAAGTTGCCAAAATATTCGTCATTTGGATGGATAAAAAATGAAATAAAATTGATCATGTGCTACTTACGTAGGATTGTTTACTACTATTACTATGTACTATGTGCAAGTAAAAAAAAAAAGTAAAAAACACGAGTATTCGCGTAGGTATATTACGCCGACGCCCGCCTAACTCGACGCGGACGTCTCCAAGGTGCGAATTTGCGAAGAGAACGTTGAACAAATAATTTAAACTGACAAGCGCAAGCGACAACAAGCGATCGGATACAAATGGTTCTCAAATTACCCGCAAAACCGTACGAGTACCTATACAGTATGTGTAATGTACCGCCACCGATACCTATTACGTATTACCTAATCGTTATCGCAACCGCTAACGCTGACCGCTGACCGAAACCACAACCCCAATCGTCTACATGTAAGCAATTGTTTGATACGTCTACCTATAACTTTGGTACATACGAGTACATAAACCATGCTACATACATTACAATATGTAGCACCCTTGGTGCAATAATGCCATAACTAAAAAAATTACCTTTCATTTTCTTTTTTTCATTTTTTGAAGCACTAAAACATGAACTATACAGAAATCATACCAAAATTCCGGAAAAATGATTACAAACGGCAGAATTTTGACTTATGGTGTTATGGATTTGTCCAACTTTGCAAAATTAAGGAATTCAGTGAGAGCAACAACACGTGCCATCAAACCAAAAAAATGTGTAAGTATGTAATACGTAGATTTGACAGTCAATATTCCAGGAGCTTGATAAATGATATCTAAATCATAGAAAACTTCCAATTTTAAAGACAAGTTTCAATTTAAACGTGGTTCTTTTAACAACACTCTTCACTTTTCCATTTTCTCTAATCAAAATACAAACAGAGCTTTGAAAATGAACAAAAAAGTATGCAAGACGCAGTGAATTTCTGGTTGAACGAACTATAAAAAAACTAGTAAGGATCAATATGATATCAGTGATGAAAATATAGCACTTGTAAAAACCATTTGGTATACCAGTGATGTATCAGTGGTCATCAGTGGTTATCACTGGTGTTTTTTCGCGTGGGTAGCTATAATTGATAAACAGATAGGTACTATACTACTCGTATAGGTACGACATGACATGCTACATGTACGTAGACGTACCTAGCTACCTACTACCTACGTAAGTATTGAACACGATAAGATGCGACAACACGAGCAACAAGCGTCGAAATTACGTATTACGTACCTACGTAGGTACCGCCGCGACCGCGGTACGTGTTTCAAATCTGCTAGAATTGCCAATTGCCAATCGCGAAATGCGAAACGACGATATGTTTACTCGTGTATTTTTGAAAAACTACATTTTCGCTACCTAGTAAACAAAATTTTCAACTCGTTATCCTTAAGGTATGGTACGGTGGCCCCGCACGGCGCGGCGAAGCGCGGCGCATTTACATTTCAAAAATGATTACAATCCGCCATAAAACTGTCGAAGAACAACTACCGCGGTAGGTACGCGATTGCATCGACGCGACGACAAGCAGCTAGCAAGTTAATTTTTTTCGGGCCGGCTTTAGAAATGAAAAAAAGTTTCAACGAGTGGCTGAAACTTTGATATTTTATTTCTACGATTTCTTCGAAGCCAATCGAGTGATATACTTACAAGTAGGTATTCATAAACATGTATTTGTACTTAACTGTACGATCCGCGAAATACCTTCGAGATACATTACAAAAGAAGGTTATACCGACTCGTAATTAACCTATTTTAGAACCATTCGTACGTAACAAAATTTCATTTTGGAATTTTGGAATCACAAACGTGTAATAATTGCTAATGCTAAAGAAACGTCCCGAAATTTTTCGTTGAAGTATATTTAGGTAGGTAAGATAGATAGGAATTTTTATTTCAGTGGAAATCTCGTTTTAAGAAAATTGTTTGAAAAATTTTCTCAGTCAATAAGCGTATGGCATTGGCACTTACCTACTTAATACAGATGAAATTTATAGCGAGAAAAATCGGGATCGGGTATTCATTGACGAAATACAAAACTGTAGGTATTATATTTGGAATGATGGAAAGTGGCAAAAATAACGACGGATGAGTCGCGTCGCAAAAGGTTTTTGAAAGGTTATGCGAGATGTGTAGGTCTGGTATGGGTTCGTAGTTCATTTCTTTTGATTTCACCTCCACACCTCGTTTCGTTTCGTTTCGGTTCGTCTTGTTTTCAAAAAGCGCCTTGCGACGAAACTTTGGCAATTTCGACAAATTCGAAAAATAGGTAGGGAAGCTTAACGCGAACGTCAACGCAAATAAAAGAAGCAGAAAGCGACGAAGCGAAGAAGAGAAACAAGACAAAAGACGGTACGACATAATTTTTTTTTGGCGAGTTGGTTTTCCTGTCAACGACACCTATTAAAAAAACACGCGTACAAACGCAAAGTCGGAAACGCGGACAAATTTAACGAATAAACTTTTTTAATATCGTCGCGCCTCGCCGCCGCCGCCGCGGCTACAAAGGCGAAATTTTATTTCTCGATTTTCGGCCCGAGCGATCATTCTCGAAATGCCGAAACGGCGACGGGCGCAAAAAATTTACCATCCCTCCACCCGGTCTATCGACTGTACCCAACAATTTTCATTATGATGAGCAGACTCGACTGGAGTCAAGTAAGTAGTAGCTAACCTAGCACATACCATAGTATAGAATACAGTTATAGGTATGTCCTCGCATGTATAAAGATGTACTTAATGTAGGTACCTAGCTACCAAGTTACCTGTACCTACTACGTAATACGTAGACGACGACGCCGAGAATAAGTAAAAACCGAGTACCTACCTATATAAAATTATAGCCGTGACACCCGCCGCATGTTACGAGTATGAAGCAATCAGGATCAAGTCTGCGCTAGCGAATCTTTTCGAGATTTATGCCTACTATTTTGCATATACGTTTTTTCTTTTTTATTTCGATTCGTTTTGAAAACGAGCAAATGGCGTTTTGAAAAATTGCGCCAATGTCGAGCCGACGTTCGTTCTAGCGCTTCGTTCTTATTTTAACTAACTTAACTTACTGATAGTTATATTTCATCGATACACCCCGCCGCGCCGCGCCACCGTCAACCATCGGACGCACATATACTTACCTGATAGATACCAGACCATTTACGGCGTTATTTACGAGATGACGCGTTTGGCTTTGGCGTTTCAATTTACTGTAGGTGACGTGACGTGACGTGGCATCGTGGCATGTTGTGGACTCGACGAAGTTGAGACTGAAAGACAGTATCTATACCTACTAGGTTACTACTATTAGTCTTCATGGTCGTCATAGATAGGTAAATTACAGATAGCGTATCACCGTCGTTCTGGGCATTTGTTAGGTACCTACCTACCTACCTACCTATATTCTCATTTCTACTCGCGAAGTCGACAAAGTTGGGATTGGAAACAACCATGAACCAGCAACGTAGCACCCGTCGAACGACACGAGTGTAGTCGTAGAGTAAGTGGTACAAATATGGGCCCCATCTTGTTTTAGACTCCACAATCAAACTACAAATTCTTTTTTTGGCATGCTATAGTCTAAATTATAGTAAATTTTATCCTCTTTCAGATGTCGGTTTGAGAAATTTGTTATCTTGCTTGGTTTTCAAGTTATTCGGTTTTTAATGAAGGAAGTCAAAATCAACGATTTTGAAAACTGGCTACAAATATGGGCCCTCTCAAAAAAAAATTGGAAAGGAGGGCAAATTGGTACGAAAATGTATTTTTTTTTTTTTTCAATTTATCGTCCAGTATTGACAAATAACAAATAACGACTGATCGGTAAAAAAAAATGTATTTTTGAATAGTTTAAAAAAAATATGTGCTTGATTTTCTTCCAGGCATATTTAGGTACTGAAATAAATAAGTTTAAATCATTAAAACATTTTTTTGAAAGATTATTTTAAATTTTAGTTGAAAAAATTACACATTTTACGGGGGGCATATTTGTACCACTTATGCTTCGATTTTGAACGAAAGAACGGAATAACTCCTGATCTAATGATCGTACAGAAATGAGCGACTTGGCAAATTAAAGGAAATAATATGAGTAACTTTCCTGCTTCATTTCATTGAAAAATTCTCCCATTCACTTTTTTCTGAAATTTCTTTGATTGTCTGCCGGAAAAGTTTATCTTAAAAGTTAAAATCACCTTTTTGAAAAATCATTGCTAAAAATGCCTCAGAGCATTCAAGTTTGAAAAAAATTATATCAGACGACTCCCCGCATTGAGTTTCATTAGTTTACACCGTCGCCACTTGGTTGCCCTGCGTACCTTTCGAGAAACGTGAGGGGCCCATATTTGTACCAGGGCCATATTTATACTTCTTACTCTATTATAAATATATAGAACCGCACAGGTACCTACCATACATCTAGGTGTTAAGTAGATGCGTAGGTACCTAATTATTTATTTAGCAGATGCGAGATAGTACGGTATGTGTATGTACTTACTTGACGAAAATTATTTAATCGTGGCAAGCAACGTAACAAGGGACACGAATGAGTAGATCTAGGTACCTACATAAGTTATTATCCGCTTATATCGACGTGTAGCGTACAACTGTATGCATATATGATGTGTACGTTTGGGTTTGGGTCGTACGTGTACATCTGCATAGGCCTGTTATAACCAACCCTACATACTCGTATTCGCAAGATATGAATCATGCAGCTGGATCGACGTCGACATACGACAGCATTGATACCTACATATACAAATGACCCAATGATCGTAATTTGATCGTTTTGTCCATGCTTTCGTCCTGACACCGATCACCGATGCGGTTATTGTTCGGTTGGCGGTTGAAAAAATCGGCAAAATCAGCGATTATACCAAATACCTACAATCAAATTTGTTTTGCGCTGCGTTGTAGGTCCCTACCTACTCGTTAATAGTAAAATACGAGTGTTATAGTAAGGTCGTACGTCGAAGGCCTACAGTTTTCGTTCGTCCTTCTCCCCCCCTCCTCACGGTACAATCGGATGAAAAAATTTTATTTCGTTCGACCAAATTTTGGCAATTCGTTGAAAAGTCTGTCGAAACTGGAAACTGACGGAGAGTCATCAACAGCAGTCGAAATTGTATCACATTTATTGTACCTACTAGGCTATTATACCTGATTATGTAGCGATTTCGATTTCGAAAAAATTAAAAATTCCATTTTTTTCGAAATATTTCCCTTTGCGTAGGTCAGTATACCTATACGGCGCGGCGTGGCAGCGGCGGTGGCGGCGCAAATAGAATACCTAAGATTTACAACTTGCCCAGTCAAAATTACAAAATATCACAATTTCTTGCGGCTTCTTCATAGCTCGGAGGGTAAATTCCACCATGTCCTAGAGGATTATACCCTAATTCCCTTTTTCCCTTATAAAAAGCCAAAAAGTGGATTATATCTTAAAAATTTATTTCCCTCCAACGGGAAGAAAAAGGCAAAATTAGTGGATTATGTCCTAAACGTTTTATAACAGGTTAATACAGTACCTACCTACTACCTAGCTACCTATTTAAATGATTGCTCATTAGCCATTCCTTTTAAAACACCGACCTATAGATGAGTAGAAGGCAAGTGCTGTCCTTTGAAATTGAAGCAAATATAGTATCAGAAACTAAAAATTGAAACACTGGTAGATATTAGGGTGGACCGCGAAAAAAAAACATACTTCGAATTATAACCAAATTCAAGGGGGTGGTTCATATTTAGCCGTGGATGAACCACAGAAAATTTTTGAACCTTAGCTCAAAGGTGAGTGGAGCTAGAGGACCTCAAAGTGGGGTAACTTTCGGAAAAAGCGCGGTTTTTGGCCACTTTTGGGTAGTGCCACCTGTGTGGCACCTCCAGCACACCCCTAAAAAATTGCGATTTGAGTTTCTGCATCCTCCTCAGGCCATTGACCTCGAAATTGGATACCACTTTTCCTACCCTACCAAGGGTTCGAAAAGTTGCAGATTGTAGAAAAATCGGGATTTTTGATTTTTAAAAAGATGAAATACCCTTCGCTTGGTACCAAAACCAGACGTAAATGGCTCCTATTGATCCAAAAAATTATTTCGATTGCAAACATTGAAAAGTTTTTATTGCAGTGTGATCAACTTTCGATTTTTATTAAAAAAAACTAAAATTTCGTAATTTTTCATAGTGAAAAACATTTTTTACAAAAATTGAAAAGTGGCCACCCTGCAATAAAAACTTTTCAATTTTTACAATCGAAATCATTTTTTTGGATCAATAGGAACCATTTAGGTCCGGTTTTGGTTCCAAGCGAAGGATATTTCATTTTTTTTAAAATCAGAAATCTGATTTTTCAACAATCTGTAACTTTTCGACCCCTTGGTAGGATAGAAAAAGTGGTATCCATCGTACGTAAAAATAAGTAAAACGCACCAGCTATAGTCTATCTTAGTTTAGGCTTTATTTTCAACATAGCATAGGTGCCTACTACCTACCTCGTTACAAGCAAATAGGTAGATAGATAATATGTACAGAGAGATACCGTACGTCAAACTGGTTGCGATTGTATTGCGGTATGGTCGGTCTCGGTAGCCTCTGTCCGGTGAGCTTAATACGTCCACTTCCACGCATCTACTTCTTTACCTATTCGCGTATAATTGCGTATTGTCGTCGGCACCTATACCCATTACCTATGTAGGTATGTAGGACGTAGGTGTGCATGCTGCATATACACTGAGTTAGACTGGAAGTAGGTACGCGTGTACGCATATTTTTTCACGTCTTGTCTCGACACTTTGGTAGGTACGTCTATGTCTACGTCTACGTATCTATCAACGTGAACTTGCTGACAGTTCGTTCATCATTTATTAACAAACGTCAGATTTGCTTTTTCGTTGATGCGGTGGGGTGCGATGCGATGAATTCGTCACTTGAAAAATGACGAGTGAAAAGTTTTAAGATGCAAAACGTAGAAAGTAGGTAAGTAGGTACTAGGTACGTATACTAAACAAGATATGAAACTGCCGCCCGGGAAGAGTGGCCGGGAGGGAAGAAAGAGAAATGAAATAATTACGAACAAATCTAGTGTACCTACCTAAAGTAAAAAAAACTAGAAAATTTATACAAGTAGTTAGGTACCTAATTTTTAGTATGTACTACATGCGAGTAAATGTGTAGGTAAGAAAGAAAAATTGAGCGCGAATAAAACAATTCCACCGTTAATATGATTTCCTCTTACGTGTAGATACGAGTACATATGTACTTATTAGGAAGCTTGGAGAATTTCGAAATGCGCTCGAATTTTCTCGACAATCGGCTATTTGGTACGTAGTGTCACTTATACGTACTCGTAATCGTATGCAAACTGAGCAAGCGACCACGGTGACTTATGGTTTTCTACGAAAATCCTATACGTATCGCACGAATAAATGGTGTAAAAAGAAAATATAGTCGTACGAGTAGGTAGTTAGGTTCGGTATACCTACAGGGCGGTGCAGCAGGTAATAATCATCGTAAGGTCATCTCGCAAGAATAAAAAAGTACCTAGACCAACAAATTGTTAATGATGCGATGCCATATACTCGTACTCGTAAGCCTTTGCGAAAGAAGAAGCATTAAGCAGTATACGTCGTGTTCAAGTTGTCATCGATGATGATTAATGTAGAAAATTTCTCTCGGGGCTAAATCAAATCAAAAGTCAGTATACGTTCGTACGGTACGTACGTAGCACGCGTGTTTTGTAAACGATATTAGCGGTCGCGGTCGCAAATCTCCGCTAAACCAATCGTTCGCTTTCGTTATGTTCGCCAACTTGTAGGCTACCTACCGTTTACGCATAGATAGGTGTAGGTATACTTGATAGTTATGCGTATTGCCATAATTATATAGGCACCCACTCGTAAATATATGCGTTCGTGTAAGTACCGTAAAGGGGGTGGGGGTGGGGGGTACTTTGAACACCTTTTGATACATTTTGTCGCGTACAGCCTCGAATTCTTAGGTTAGAATTTTGAGCTTCCGGTTTAGGATAGTACCTACTCGTTGAGACCAACCGGGACATTTTTTGTTCACCCCGCCTACCTCTTTTAGTTTGCTCGATATTCGAGCTCAAAGTGTGTTCAGTTACCCCACTATTTGGGGTAACTTTGAACACCCCATTTTTTTCATGTATCTCACATTTCTCACATCAAAAATAGTCAGAATAATAAGTTTTAGCACAGTTTTAGCGAAATCGAACAGCTGAAGGCGAAATAACCGAAAAAAACGTAAGCAAAATTGAGACGTAGAATTTTTTGCGTTGATCTTAATTTTTTCTGACGCGTTGCTAAAATCATTTTCTGAAAAAATTTTATATGTTCTCACTCCTGGTGATCCTATATAAGTACCCATCATCCTGAAAACGTATTAAAACAGATTTTAAATGACGTTCAATATTACGCCAGCAGAGACGAAACAAAAGGGGGGAGGGCCCAAGCAAAAATCCACCAAAAAGCGAGCAAGTGTTATGCTTTCGGTGAGATATTGTCAAAAATTTTGAAAAATTGGCAAAATGTTGCTGACACAACACTGAAAATTGACCGAAGTTTAAAAAACTCGTAAATTATAAAAATTTGTTGAACTGTTTCAGAAAAATTTGCCGATTATTTTGTGTTTCCAAAAAACTTGGCATGAAAAATCGGCAAAATAATGTATAATTTGAATAAAATTATTAATAAATTTTTTCTTAAAAATTTAAATATCTGTGTTATGGTTATTTTAAACATTTATTGAAATTTGATGTTTTGAGTGTTGAAATTAAAAACTTTGCCGAATTATAAAACTGATCGCATCATTTGTAATTTTTTCTCTATCAAATACCCAAAACAGGCCAATTTTTGCTTTTTGAACGAATTTTTTTAAAAAACTTACTACAAAAAGCTTCAGCGCTATCCCTATGTTTCATGAAATTCTTTCCGAAATCATGGTTTTTTCATTTCACATTTTTGATATCATTGAATGGCCAAAAATGTCCAATTTTTGCTTTCCGAACGAAATTTACGAAAAAATTTCTTCCTCGCTGCGCTCGGGCAACTATGAACTTCTTTCCTTTTCCTATGTTTTTTGAAATTCTTTCCCCAATCATATTTTTTTCAGCTTTTCTTTTTCTTAAACTGTTTCTTCCATTTACCCTACCTAGAAGAATTTGCGAATTTACCTGTTTTCAAAATACTTTATCTATCATCTACATATTTTTTAATCGCTTTTTTTTTCATTTGTCATTTTTTGATATTTTTGAATGTCTGAAAATTATGGTCAATTTTTGCTTTCTGAACGAAATTTAGGCTAAACATTTTCCCCTCGTTTCGCTTGAGCAAAATAAGAAACTTTCATAATTTTTTTCTTTTTTTAAATTCTTTCCCAAATTATGTCTTTTTTTACTTATCTTTTGCTTAAATCACTTCAAAACTTTGACTCAATTTTCATGCTCAGAGTGATCTGTTCACAAACTAAATTTGGTTCGACTAAAAAAATCCTTGCATATTTAATTACGAAGCAGGTGGATAACAAAGTCGATAATTAGTCAGAAAATTGATCCTTTACCCCCCTCCCCAATTTTTGATCAAGTTTCGTCTCTGTACCTCAGCATACAAAATACGAATTATCTCAAAAACCAGAAACTTTGCTATAGAGATAACATTGGTGTTCATATTGAAGCCAAAAGTCCACCAAGTTGATATCTCAGCTCAATTACCTCCAAATATGCGAACTGAAGTTTGGAGTTATGAAATTTATTACTTTAAGAAAGACGTAGTTTTTTAATTGTAAATTTCAACTCGAAGGGGGATAAACTCAACCCCAAAATTTTGAAAATTTTCTTGGAGAGTACATTTCTACCAACACTCCACTTCACGCCCAAGCAGTTTTGTTTTACCCATCCGAACATTGATACATGCTTCGTGAGAAAGCATTAAAACGAAAAAGTCACGGTGTTCAAAATATCCCCAAAGCATGGTAGATAAGATACCTGCTAAGTAGAGATACACGATACAATCATCAAATTGAGACGCGAATGTAGCGATTTATATTATTATTATTTTTTAAATTGAGTAAAAAAAGTAAAGATAGGTAGGAAGGTAAATAGTTTTTTTTTTTTTTTTGAAAAATTCAACATTTGACGAGACATATTCGCCCTTGATAAAGTACCTAATCACTTTCTTTTCCTCGATCTGTAGCATAGCCTATAAGGTACAGCTGCAGGTGCGAAGTAGGTAATAGTTGATGAATAAGCCTGTCTACTTGGTACCCGCATCATGTTTTTAATCAAAATTTGCCGTCGCCGTCGTAAGTTTTGGAAGAAAAATTTCAAGTTCAAGTTCTCGACATATCTGTTACTGGTAGGTAGTTAGGTATTAAATAGGTATACCGATATGCTTATCTTGCAAATTTTTCATTCGTCACTTTTTTCCGGCTGATATTTTATAGGTAGGTACCTCGTACCTACCAATAAGCAACTATTATACAATATGCGTAGGTATACGAGTATTAGTTTAGTCTGTTTGTTTGCACGACTCGAGTACCGAATGACGATAGGGAAAAATAGATGGATAAATAAATAGATAGAGAAAAAAAAGATTGAAATAAAAAATAGGTAAATAATAACGGTTTATCAATCCTATCCTAAAAATGAAATAACCACGAGTTCAAAATTACAATCTTGAACTGCGAACAAAACGTTAGCCTACCGAGTCTTGGGAAAAATATTTAAAAAAATAGGTACAACGAAAATGAATCGGAAACGAAGAAAAAGAACAGGAAAAGAAGAAAAAAGGAGCGAAATAAAAAACGATAGAAAAATTGGTCGAAAATTTGCCCAGAAGAATTCAAATAGGTGGCTAATTTAACGAGTTTAGGCACAGCGTAGGTACTTGTACAATGTATTTGGAGGTATCCGGTACCCCGTTTAACTTGTATAGGTATTCGAATTACAAGAAACGAATACCTATATACTCAGGTATAGGAAAACTTACGTTAGATACTATGTATGTTCTTACGAAGTAAAATATGGATAGGTATATCTAAAATTAAGTAGATACGTAAGTAATAAATAGGTAATAAGAAAAGAAAAACTCACCGTTGCCGTTGACTGTTAGCGAAGCGATCGACGCTCGATCATGTACAGGACTAAGACGACGCGACAAAATCCAACCAAATTCGAATCACAAGATATACGTTTCACTCGTAAGTACGATGGAAATACACCACTGGTTGTCGTTTTTTGACTCGTACGTTAGACAGATAGATAAATAGATGGATAGGTAGGTAGGTAGGTAGGTAGGTAGGTAGGTAAGTAGGTAAGTAAGTAGGCGTACGTGAACCAAGTGCTAGGCAGCCGTTATACGAGTTGTACTGGCGCGATCAAAAAATGATAGTTGCACTAGGCAGTTGCAGTTGCAGTTTTCGTAATTGTAGTTGTAGTTGTAATCGTAGTCGTATGATGGCAAGTAGGTAAAAATAATAGTGGCAAGTACGTAGGTAACTAGTAACTTGACTACGTATGCGTGGTACTCGAAGTACAGACAGTACGGTATAGTAGTTATATAGTACGTGCTCGTAGTACTTATATACTATTGTACGTGTACGTGTACGTGTATACTCGTACCTATCTACTCGTACTCGTAGTCGTATAGATATAAGTTACGTACGTATTACGTACCTACCGCGAGTGTAAGAAAAAGAGTATTCGTGAGATGCGTTCAGGTGCGCGAGTCCAAGTGATTATTAAAGGAATAAGGGACGCCTTTTTGTATCAAACGTACACCCCCAAATACGAAACCCTGTCTGCCTGCCTAGCCTAGCCTTTGATATACCTGTTGTACACTGTACGTATGGCGACGGCAGATGGTGGAGCGGCGGCGGTAGTACGTAAACGTATACTAGTGCTAGTGCTGCACAACGACGACGGCGACGGCGGCGCTTCAGCTGAGCGGAGCGAAACGGAGTCGGACGGCCGTACCGTACCACACTTCCCACTTTTGTGTGTGTATTTATTTAATAAACTGTCATCTCGGTCGCGTAAATGCTATCGGTTTAACCTAGCGTAATTAGTATTTCATTTTGGGCAAAAAACCGCATACCAAATACCTAATACCTAATACCTGCCGGCTTGAGCTCGATTATTGTACGCAAATCGCTTAGTTTACGCTGCAAAGGCCTACCGCTACGCGTACCGCGTACGTCCTAGGGCTGGTGGTAGGGTGCAGGGTGCAGCAAGTCTACGCGGGTTAAATACATATACCTACGTAATTACATACGAGTATACGTATACTTACCTACACATCTATAGGTCTGTACTACAGTACAAATATCTACATTTCATTTACGTTATAGGTATACTTACTAAGTACCTGTACCTACCTATATGTATACCTACGTAGACGTGCGAGTAGATATACCTATGGTGCGGTATGTACAAACGCGCGCTAACAGAATCCGCATTCGCTAATCATTTTCTCATTTCGACTCGTTCGTAATCGCAATTATCGAATTTTAATCGTCGCTCATTATACCACGCCTTACATCCGACACTATACGAGTATACCTACCTAGCTACCTACCTACATACCTTTATCGCGATAGTCGCACAGCTAGGTAAGCATATCTACCGTGCGATACCTGAGCAGGAACCTCGATGCGATCGCAATCAATACGCTGCGCCGCCACGCATTACCAAGCTTACAGGTAGGTAGTACATACTGCATAGGCTTATCTTCATAGAGGTAGCCGTGGAGCGAAAATGATTCCTCGGATTTTGACTAAACTCAAGAGGCTGGCTCATTCTGAGTTGGAGATCCACCGTAAATAATTTTAGACCCCCAGCTCAGAGGGGAGGACGGAGCTGAAAAAAACGCGGTTTTTGGCCACTTTTGGGTGATGCCACCTGCTTTGTAGTTGGTACTTGGGTCATCCACCCGAACAGGTGCAATTTCAGTTTCTACATCTACTCCTCCTTAGGCAATTGACCTCGAAATTGGATACCGCGTACGACGTATTGCCTTCTACTAAGAGGTTGAAAAATCGATTTTTGGGTTAGTTGATCAAGGAACCCCAACCGCTAATAAAAAATTCAAAAAAACAAAAAAATTAATTTTTTTCAATTTTATTGAAAATTTTGAAAAATTTTCATATCAACATACCATTATTATGAACTTCACTTAAGTGAAAATAGTTGCTCTTTCCAGTGGTGCAAACCCTAGCCTCTTATCTTGCTTGAGTCAAAAGTTATGAGCGTTTAATTTCAAGAAAAACATCTTAAAAAATCACTTTTTTGATCAAAATTATAAAATTTCAAAATTTGAAGGAAAAAAAGTGACTTTTTCAGATGTTTTTCTTGAAGTTGAACGCTCATAACTTTTGATTCGAGAAAGATAGGAGAGTGAGATTTACGCCAACGGAAAGAACAACTATTTTCACGTAAGTCAAGTTCATAATAATGGCTCAAACCGCAACCCTCTACCTATCATGGTTAGAATTTTATAAGCAATCACAAATGATGAACAAAACTGAAAAATAATTTTTTTCAAGGGAACATATAACTTCGCCCCTTCAATTCTAAGGGTAGTCAAACATACTTATTTGCAGTCAGGATAGGTTACCTACTTAGTACTTGACCACTGGAAGGAACGAAATCAGTTGCGGGACACCCTGTAGATATAAAAAAACAAAATACCCTCCGCTTGATACCAAAACAGCTGGATTTAAAAGGCCGTTATTGATGCAAAAAAATGAAAAATTTTAATTTCACTCTTGCCAACTTTCGATTTTCGTGAAAAGTCAAAATTAGTAGGTATTTCTGCGATTGTTCAAAATTAGTTCAAACAAACTACTCATCGCGGTAATAATCATTAAGTAAGTACTCATTAAGCCATAAGCTGCATGATCTATCATAAAAATTAGAACACGACTAGTTCACCCAACTTTTTTGTACTAGGTACCTCTAGTTCTATGAAGCCTGTAGGTATAGTATGCAGTATGCACACCTAGGCTTATGCGAAACACGATTATGCACGAATATCTTTCGTGAAATTCCAGATATGAAATATAAAGCACTTTCGACTTTCCTTCAAACAATAAAATTTGATATTTCTATACCTTTTACGATAAAAGTAGGCGTCTAGTTTCTCATCAACATTTCGTTAGAGAATTTATAATTATAAATGAAACGACGACGACTTGAATATTAAAAGTTGCCTACCAAATATAAAATGCTTAATGTATAAGTACCTATATACGAATACCTACAACCGTTACGCATATATTTCGTAAGTAGTCGGCAGTCAATAGTAGTTTATTCAACTAGGGAGATGAAGTGATTTTTAACGAATTTTGAGGTTTATTGCCCGAGCGAAATAAAATCAAAATGGTTGAAAATCATTCATCTCCCTACTTGGATAATATATTTTTCGTTAACGAGGGAGAAAAACGCTTCTTTTTACTACCGAACGATAGATACCTGTATTCGCTGCTAGGTAGGTACCTATATGAAGAGAAGCAGTGGTGTCACAAATCATGGCCACTTTTCTCGTTTCTTTCGGCTTCATTCTTAATTTTCCCTACTTTTATGGAACATCAGGATCAGAAACGCAGATTTGGAAATACTCACATTTTATGTACCCCCGAATGGCACAAAAGTTTTTTTGGAGGGTCTTTTGTTTAGGTATGTAGGTATATCGACGACAGTTAAAAATAAATCTGAACTCGATTAATATTTAACAAATTATAGTTATACTTTTGAAGTTGAGTTTCATTTAAAAAGGAAATCATTTATCTGAAAAGAGAATTTAAAGAAAGTGTAGGTAGTAAAAATACATCAAAGGACATTGTGTCGATTTTAATTAAGTTTTAGAAATTAACCACTTTCTCATACTTACATTTAGCTGATTAAAATGGTGTTTTGAAAATCATTAATTTAACTTGGAATCTTACATACCTTTCTACCTACCTGCATACCTACTCAATTATTTATTTATGAAGGTCTAGGTACTTATTTACTCGATGACGGGGTTGAAAAAAGAAAATGCTCTAACCAAAAATTAAAACGCAAGCATATGTTTCTCTTCTTAGTTTGTTCAATACCTTTTCACCTTACTTATTTCAATTCGCAGTTTACCAACTTACGATAATGAGACAGCAGTGAAATACCTCGAAAGCGCTGAATACCTATATGAAATCGGTATAAAAAAATCTCGAATCCTTCCTTTGAACGATGTCTTACGTAA
The DNA here is from genome assembly GCA_900064475.1 of Pseudococcus longispinus. Lineage (NCBI taxonomy): Eukaryota > Metazoa > Arthropoda > Insecta > Hemiptera > Pseudococcidae > Pseudococcus > Pseudococcus longispinus. Next base: position 27,519 of record FIZU01032266.1, read on the forward strand.
GATAAGTACACCTACCTATATCTATCTACCTACATATTTGTACCTACTAGAGTGAACCTACCATACGTTTCCGCGCATATCATTGTTTTTTTCTCTTTTTTGAATACCTACCTATGATCTCGTACCTGTGATTGCGAATTTTTGTGAGAAATAGGTACCGTTTATTTGGTAAAAGCACTAACGAAACGAAACGAAAACTTTTGCAAACAAAATCAGCTAAACAGACATTTAAAAATTGATCAACCAACAACCAGTTTTTTCAAAACTTGAGTATCTTGAACCATAATCATTATTAATTCCTCTCAAGTTTCTCCATAAAAGTACATAGGTACGTAAGTAACTATATAAAGGTACGAGTACCTATGTCTTCTGTTTCGCATTCTTTATATGTACAAATCGTTTGTAACATCAATTCTGATTATCTGTGTATAGGTAGGTACCTACGCAATAATAGGTGCCTAGATACGAGTACGAGTGGAAATCAAGAAGAGATATGAACGATGTTTCGCTTCATTACTGCCAAATTGTATCCCGCTTCTCATAACACTTATTGCCATTTTGTAAAATTGAAAACAAACCCATGTACCGTATAATATGTTGATGCACGAAACGATATTTCGAATGTTGAAAGTACCTATTCATTAAGTTCAATTTTATACTTCTCTCTGGGGTGAAATTATTTCAAATTAAAAGACAATGGATTTATTTTTATTTTTCATACGTTCATTGCCACGACAAATACGATCGGGCTTAGCTACCGGGTGCCCCGTAATATCTGGCACTCCATGCGGTGACATTCTGCTCAACAGTTGGTAACATTGATAAAATAAAAGAAAGGTTCAGTGGTCAGTTTGGTTCAAATGTTACCAATTTGCGAACAAAATGACAAGGGGGTTGAAAGATATCATGGGGCACGCGGTAACCAGTATTATAACTAATAAATAGGTAAGTACGTACCTATATACCTATTACCTAGGCTAATACCTATATGTATCTATATTTGTACATATGGGTACATACATACAAATAGTATTATCAGAGGTATTCAATACGACGATTACTTACTACTCAAGCATTGTAACCATTTTGTACTTGGGAATACCTATCCGAAGAATTCTTGCGACGCAGTGATGTAAAAGATAGGTTCAAAAACAATTTTTAACACCTTCTCCATATAAATAAAAGATAGACGATTTCTGAAACTATTTCCAGAATACAGATAATACCTAGGTACCTTTACCTACTTACAATTTAAATAAAAATTTAAAAAAAGTAGACACCTATAATAAATCATTTTGAAAATTCATCTTTGAATAGCGAATAGAAATACCAACTTACTCATTTCCAAAATAGGTATATTCAAACAGGTACAAATACCTAGTTTTTTGTTGTTTTTTTTTCAAGAAAATTCACAACAGGTGGACTGGTAACTGGCACGTACCGCTAAAACAAAGGTAAAACTATACAGGTAGTTACATTGTTGTTCATTGGTCATTCGGGGTGCGGGGATTTATAAATAGCAACACATCCAAAAAAAAAAAAAAAAAAAACGGGTATCGAGAGGGTACCGAAAACCGGAACGTTTTGAAACTAGAAGTTGAAATAAACATTGCATCAAAATTGGAAAAGAACCGTAAACGGAACTTGTGGTACGGTTTTCCATTTTCTCTATTCTTTTTTCATTATTTTTAATTTCAAATAGGAATAGGTTATGGTTGTTACGTAATGCATATTCATTAATTTTATCAGGGTTGGCTTGTTTCAAAACAAAGAAGAATTGATTTTGTTCAAGTAGATATTAGGAAAAATTTGAAAAAGATAAATTGTAGTTACGAAGCCGGAATCGGGAATCGTAAACTGAAACGTTTAAAGAAGGAAAAATGATTGTACTGACAACGAAAATCAGTATCACTCGATGTCAATTCTCACCATATTCTCACTGTCAGTGTACACGTGTATGGACTATACTGTAGTATTTCGAGTTTTGAACTGCCAAACATAAAATGGTTAATGTTAATACTGCAGTGATTGGTGGTGGTATTACAGCCTCGTTGATAGGTTATTTGTCGAGACATTTAACGATAAATTTAGATCTATGGGAGTCGGAAAAACAATTGGGTGGTAGAATGAAATCGATGAAATGCGATAAGTTAGGTAGTTGTGTAGATGTTGGAGCGCAATATATCACTACCACCGCTGAAGCTTTCAACGATACAGAGATATATTCATCATTGCTGAAATCTCGTACAATAAGATGTTTAACTGGCGACATAATTAACATGAAGCCATTACCCGACAATGTAGTACATTATGTTGCCCCTCAAGGAATGGACTCTATAGTGCGTTATTTCGTAAATTCTTCAAATTTCGGTAATATTTATTTATCGCGATCTGCGATGAGGTTGAACATCGGCGACCAATTTGTGGAAATAGTGGATGAAAACGGACGAATAGAAATTTACGATGCTGCCATTTTTACTGTACCTGTACCCGTTGTTTTAAATTTGGAAGGAAATCTCAAAGAAACTATATCCGAAGAAGTGTACCAAAAATTACAAAAAGTCAAGTACACTAGTCGCGATTGCCTTGCACTGTTTTTCAACGAGCCTCTACCTGCGAGTTGGTCGGCGAAATTCTTGCCTCACGACAGTGTTTTTAGATACGTGGCAATTCAAGAAAATAAAATTGGCCTCTCCGATTCCAAGTCATCCGTTATATTCCATACGTCTATTCAGTTTGGCGATAAATATAAAACCGTTGACGACGAGCTCACGAAATCCATTTTAGTCGAGCACGCCCGAAGATTATTTCCCGAATTTCCCGATCCAATCGAAATTCGACATCACAAGTGGAATTATTCGCAAATTCTTGATCCATACGATAACACCGAGAACAATATGAGAAGCGTCATAATTCACGAAAACCCTCTTATTATTATTGCCGGCGACGCCTTCACCAGCTCCAATTTCGAAGGCTGCGTTGCATCAGCCGGATCGGTCGCCGATATTCTAAAGAACTACCTTGCAAATAAAAATGATTGAGAGTTGGCGTTTTTGTACGAATCTCAAAACTCAAAAGCATCATTAAACAATTTCATTAATGATTATAGCTCGTATCGAAGTAGTTTATTCACATTTCACTTAAAGCGCTTGGATAATTAAACGGAAATATACGTGTATCGAAATTAAAACGGATACATCGACGGATGGTGGTACTAAATAGGTAGCTTTTGAAACGATTTGTTACGTAAACATATTAAATAAAATTATCTGATAACATGGTTCCGAAAAAATTGCCTAAATGAAATGTGAGTAACAGTGTGGCGACGTCAAAACCTCAGTTCACTGCAATGTTCGATGGTTGGAATAGTATTCGACGATAACAAAACTTTACAGCTAACGCCATTTACTGATTTTTTCCTGTTAAAATATTTAGATAGGTTTTACATACTGAAATCTTTTCGAAAAGTAAAAAATATTCATTAAAAATTGAAACAGTAGGTACATATTCAGTTGACCGCTTGTTCGTCGAACAAATTACATTTCTCCATTTCCTTGTCAATTTCCGTATCCAAATCTTGCATGAAAAGTTGTTCGTTGATGGGGGCAGAATCAACGAAATCATCGCTGGCAGCTGAAATAAAATAGCAAAGCATTTTTGTAGGTACGTATTTCGACTTGTGTATACCGAATGACCTACACTTCGTACGTACGTTTACATTCAGTCTCCTCTTCGATATGGAATCCCAACGCGCTGACATCTAAATCCACGAACTAATGATAAGGCACAGAAAATAAGCAAAAATGAAACAATACGCATTAAACCAATCACACATGTTTATAGAAAAATATAGAGAATCGATTATTATAATTTTCTTACTTGTACGCCGTCTTCTTCCTCGTCTTCATTTCTTGAGTAACTGTCAAAAGCTTCATCCCCATCTTCGTAAGCATCGTTCATGGCTAACTCAGGATTAAAGCTGAACATGTCACGTCCAGAAAGCTTGAAACGAAAAACAGGAACGAATGACGGTAATTTTAATTACGTACAGAATAAAAAATGTAAGTAATCTGTCTGCTGGATATTGCAAATTACCCCGATGTGATGTCCAGCTTTGAAATTCAGTCGTTTCTTTTCTTCTTCTTTCTCCTTAGCTTTCTTTTTTTCCATAAGTTTTTTCTTCTTCCATTGCAAAAATGTTTCCAAAGTCAACTTTGTGCTGTTGGTTGAAGTTAACGCAGAACGTTCGTTTTCAATAAGCTCTTCCAATGAAATGGTTTCGGTTTTTTCCACTTGTTTACGATCCTTGGAAAAAAACGAACGCGAAGCATAACAATGACCTATTTGCAATAAGACCAGTAGTTTAACAATGAACATACTTTTTTAAGAACAAATCCCGGTGGTAGCGCATGCCTGTAGATGCAAGAAGCTCCATTCGGACAAGACCAAAACCATCCATACTTGCTGTTTTCAACGGCTTCTAAAAAGTATTTACAAATCTAAACAAGAACAACCGTTTGATTATTTCGAAGTACATGATCATATTTACAAATGAAATGTTTCTATTACGCACAATATCGGTAGTAGGCATTTTTTTATTCGTCTCGCCGTGTTTTCTTTCAACAACTTCTTTCAGTTTTTCTTCCGTCCAAGTTTCCATAGTGTCTTCATCGTCATCTCGCATATCAACGTACAGACTTCTTTTTTCTGCTTTCCTTTCGACAGTTAGATCGTGAGAGAATTTACATTTCGACCCCTTCGTGCACTGACCAAATTTAAAAAATGCGCACAAGATAGATTTCGGATCGGCACCTGTAATCAAATATTTATTACAATATAACGGCGAGGATTGTACCAAATTAATGAGATCGTTTAAGAACCAACCTTTTTCTACTTTCTGTACCGGTTTAAACAATTGATTTAGTTCTTTCGCTTCTTTTAGCTTTTCTTCTTTCTTTTTGCCATGTTCTTCCGGTAGTTTTCTTGGTGGCACGCCACCCGACTTTACTTGTTTTTCAACTTGTTGGATAAATTTTTGAGTTTTGGCACCTTTTTTATTTTTCAAACCGAAAGTTTTATCCTACGAAAGGACGCGACATCACAACATTAGCGCACCACTCGTGTACAGATGTTTCATGAAAATCTCCAATTTACTTACAACGATGATTTTTTCTTTTTTTTTTTGTTCCGTCTTCTTACTTGGCGCAGGTTGCTTAGCTTTAGGAGGCATGCTTCTCGAGAACTACATACAAACTTTGAAAATGGAGAAATTGTAAGTACATATAAGAACGACGAAACACTCAACGATCAAATTTCTCGAACTACTTCTCATACAATGATACAAATGTACCTACTGGTTAGCAAATTATTACAAATATCACCAATATACTTCTTTTGTAGTTAGTTCAAACCTCCTTACTCCGACAAATAATTTTTATTTTTTGCTTCGTTATCAATAGAAAATTAAGCATATTGATAATGAACTTTATTGAAGCTACAGTTTGCGTCGAAAGCTGACAACTCGGCTCTGACCCGTTCGCTTTCCGTCGCCTTAAAACCAAAACCGAACCGGTTCTACGAACCACTTTAACGAAATCATTTCGGACGTCGCGTCGCCCGTTCGGCCCGTTGCGACCGTACGATGACAACGTGACGATTCTGAAGGTCAACAGTCTGTGAAGAAATAAGATAAAAAGAAATAAAATTTATTGATATCGTTTGCGTGAACATGCAAAAGAAAAACTTTTTTGTAAAGACAAGCTGTTCTAAAATTACTTTTAATTAGAAATTTTAAAAATTGAAAAAATTGAGATTGAATAATTGGTTTTGTAACATAACTCAAAAATTTTTGGTTTGAGAATTTGTTCCTTGAATGAATCCGTAAGTGTAGTATATACTCTATACAAAGTAAATTTTTACTTGATAATTACTTTATAGAAGCTGCGTACTTTTACAGAATGAATACATTGAGGCATTTTCAAGTGTTAAAAAAAGTAACCGAGTTTGGTTACGGGGTGTCCTCAGTAATTTCAAGAACTTATACGCCGGCCAATTACTACTCAATTTTGTCGTCCAGTATCACTTTGAGTAATGCTGCAACTTTTAGAACAAGTAATTTTTTGGCACCTGTCGTATGTAGTGCAGTACAGGCGTGTGGTATGAAAGTTAAAGGTTTAGTTCGTAAACGATGTAAAGATTGTTATATGGTGTATAAGGATCACAAAATATATAATTACTGCAAAACTAAACCGAAACATAATCAAAGGAATAGAACGCCAAACGAAAAAGAATATTTTATATTGACTGAAATTACTCACGGAAGAATCAGAAAATATTGATGTTATCTTACTTACGTACCCATGTAAAATGTATAGTAAATGTTTCAAAGCTGTATTTTTTGTGTCAATGAAAATTTCTTGAACAATCTCATTTTATTTACGATGATACAAGCTGTGGTGTATGCAAGTAGCTACTAGCTAAATACCTTCGACAAGTAACGTACCCCCGTACAGCAGTGGATATGAATTCAAGAACATATGGTACAAAAATTTATTAAAACTGTACAAATTTGATTATGAGGTTTCAGAAAGATGGGATATCAAAATTATAATTGATCGCGATAAAAATCAACATGAATAATCTGGTAAACAATCGATCATAACATCACAATAATAAATTAATATAATTCACAATACCGCAGGAAGGCGTAAGTTAAACTTGATAAATGTTGGCGTTTCTCCTTTTAATCAGGGAGGTATTACCTAAAAGAAAAATTACTTTTAAGATACGAATAAAACCACAAAAAACAATTGAAAGCAGTACGTAAAATGAATTGTTTTACTCGAGAACGGCAACTTGACGTTTTCTAGAACGATGCAGGTTCTATAAAAAGCTTGTTCGAGTCAAGTTCAGTTATGTAACAAAAGTTTAACCAGTCACTTGTGTGACATGAGCTACAACACAAGTTGAAAGCTGCCGTCCCTGATACAAACTACGAGTATGCACATTCGGAATTAGTAAACCAAACCCACCGGTACGATCTACTTCAATTGGTAACAGATTTGTCGCAGAACTTGTTGAATTTTCACTGTCCGGTTCTTTAAAGGAAGGAAAATCATTTTTACGTTTCTTCAAAATATCTGGTGTTGATGCAGGCCGGTTAGATAACGAAGATCTATCGATAAAGGAAAAGTAGTCCGCCGATGATAGAGAGTCATTCGTATAATCATTCGCAAAATTTGAAGTTGAGAGTTCATTTTTTGAGGAATTTACATCGTCTGTATCTGCATTATCGCTATTTTGACTTGGTATACACGTAACGCTGTTTTCCTGTAATAAAATTGGAAATCGCGAACAGTTACAAAAATTTGAAAACTTCAAGTTCAAAATTACTGGGTAAGAAGACCACCTGCAGACTCTCGTTAGATGATATAAATGTGGAAAAATCTGTTTTTTCAGGGGTAGAGAAAAGAGAATTTTCGTAACTGGACGAATTTAAATTCTCGAATCCGCCAATAGGATCTTTGATTCCCAATCGTTGACAGAACGTCTCGGTTTGCGGATTTGGCACTGCTCTAGGTGATTGTATAAATCGTCTAGGACCGCTACTGCTGGCGAATTCGTAACAACGAGCTGTTCGTTTGAAGTTCTGCGGTATTTTCAAATCATTGTTCATTTTACGAAAAACAAAATCTTTTTCTTCGTCCGTAGGTGTGAACGTCCATCTGAAATGATCAAATTGAAAATAATTATGAAAGATTAAAATCTCAGAATATATGAATTTTCAAGTCATACCTTTCGCTTGTCGATTTAGAATTCGGCATGTAAGTCATGGTTTTCCTTGATGACATTAAATGATCGGTTAAATGGAGAATAGTTAACCACTCTAGATCATAATAGAGTTCTAATTCGGAATTATCTGTATCATTGGGTATTTCTACAACCTGCGCGAATTATTTAATAAAACATTACAATTAACTTTAGTCAGCTTATAGTTGAATTTGGGGGAAAATAAAAGATTTATACTTAATAATAATAATGTGTACAACGAAAGTAAAACAACTTACTTCCAGGTACTTTCTTCTGGGCAAGCATTTATCCAAAGCTAGAAACGAGGTGCTGCAATTTTCATCCATTTTCTTGTCGGATTCCTGAAAAGAGTGTTGAAGAAAAAATGAGTGGGACGTATTAGTAGTACAAGAACTACAAAGAACCGCAACAGTAATGTTTCTTTCATATCTCAAGATGGAAAATTCGATGATAAAAAATTGAAACATTTAGAATTAGAAACCCGTGGTGATTGAAAGCTAAACTTTCATAAAATTTCACTTACCTGACTAGAACTATGAGAAATTAAAGCAGAAAACTTCGTGTGTAAATGAGCCGAAAACCAATATTTCGGTTTTAAATGAAACAATAATTCCGCGCATGGTTCACTTCCCAATTTATTTTCTTCAACTTCTTTTCTATGATTGTTGATAAAACAAGATACAGTAAACGTTAAAAGTCAATGAAACCCGTCGAATAATTTTAGGGCAATGCAAAGCACTAATGCGAACGCAATTGATTGTTGAATCGAAAAAAGATCAATTACGGAATTGCGTAAACTGCACAGTTAGTAGCCTTCAAGTTATGAATACTTTCAAACATACAATTTATTATACTTCGTATTGCCACAAAATTATTTCTAGTACTTTTCTTAGTGAAATATGAGACTTTAATCATTCCGAGTTAGTGTTTACAATTAAATGTACCTGAAAAAAGGTTTGTTCCTCAATAACTCGTCGACGGAACCAAAATTGTATACTCCTCTGGGCCAGTCATGAGATAACATCACGTCTACATTACCCGAAACCTGTTATAAAAATATCAAAACACCAACGTATTAATATAATGCGGCCACGTACGAATTTTGCTACTAGAAGGTAGATGCAATAGTTTTTCGGGCTCTAGTTTTTTTAGTCACAAACCTGCCTAAGTCTGAACACTTCGATGTTTCGAACATGATAAACACTTCGTAGGGAATCTCTATTGTATGGAGCTCTTTCATGGTGCCCTTTCATGTAGTCAAAAGGTTTAAATATTCCAGAAAGACCTCCGATCCTTAAATTTCCAACTTTGATTACTCCCGCGTATCCCATGTAATAAATTTTAGGAGCCACCCATCCTCCATACGGCAATTCTTGCAAGAAATTTGAGGCTTCGTGATTACCCCCGATGAAAATTGTCAATAAAGGAGCTTCTTTTTCTCCCGAATAATATCTAGATGAAAATATAGATTTTTTGAATATCAGCACGAACATACTTCTACATCAGTATAGAAACTATTTACTTACTTATAAAATGAACCTATGTTATAGAATTTTTCCGGAACTGCCATGCATCGCAAATCAGATTCATTTCGGGTTGCTTGAAAATCACCGCAACAAATGATCAAATCTACTTTCTCAGTTCGTTGAATTCTATTTACGGAGTCATATATTTGATCCAGCTCACCATGAGCACAACCAACGATAGCTATCCTCATATTTCTTTCAAGCAATGTGCTTTAAAAGAATTGAAATTCTGATGAAACAAAAATGATAAACGCTACACAGGATTCGTTACATTCCAATCATAAAAAGGAACACACTCCAGGCAAATGCACTGATTTACAATCACTTACATAATATTGAAAAGGATCTGAAACTGACCAAAGGCGCTGAACATTAATTTTGCAGTTTTAAAAATTAAAAAACACTCATCAAAATAAAATTGATACTATATAGAGATTGCAATTGATTCACGATTATTTATTTGGGGTGCCTGGGGTGCCGTTCACTCATAACAACAACATAGACAGACCCAAGACAGACGTCCCAACAACTGAGGAGGATCGAAACGGTTACAATAACGTAACGTTATTTCATTGGACAGAAACACTTCAAACCGAAACCCTAGCCGAAACCGAAACGAAAACCATGAGAAACCTGTCAGAAACATAATTCTTGAGAAAAATTGTTTTGAAGCGCGCTCTATCGTGTGGAATAATACTCAATCACGTGACTAAGTTACACGCCATGTTGGTAAATTGAAGAATTTTAAGTTTAGTAGTTGTGTTTTGGTTTTTTGATCGGTTTTAGCGTTCCATCATTAAACAACACTTTGATGTGAAAATTCAGCCGGCGATTAGTGTTTTCTGTTTTATATTTTTGTTAGTTTCGCTACTCAAATAATCACTATTTTAAGTTTTTTTTTTTCGATTATCATTATTTTATTATATTTATTGTACTTATTAACATTTTCGCTTGATTGTGTAAAGTTTTATGATGGCGGAATATACGACAGTTGCCCAAGACACCATGAACGCTGTTCAGCTTGAAATTGGTAACAATCAGAATGAATTATGCTTTCGGAAACCTTTTGATCCAGTAGCATATGAATTGGATTCAACGTTCCGTTTAACCAAGTTTGCCGACTTGAAGGGTCGTGGATGTAAAGTACCGCAGGAAGTGTTATCTAAATTGTTGTTAACTTTGCAACAATCCGAAGAAAATGGCCAACAAGAAGAGGAGCATTCAAATTTCATGCAACTGCTTCCGCAGCCTCGTTTGGGTAAGCATGGTTAGATTTTTTACGCGTACGGCTAGTGTGTACGGTATAATCTTAAGGTTAAGAGAGAACGATGAGTACCGTCCTGCTTATTACTGCGTGGACTAACTGACTGTCGAATATAATAAGCGGTCCGATACCAACAATACTATTGAAATTAATCCTTTTTTCAACTTTGTTCTTCAGGTATTGGTATGGACTCGTCAGTTACGCCGCTTCGTCATAATGGCTTATCATTAGTTCAAACTACCGACTGTATATATCCGATTGTCGACGAACCATATATGATGGGTACGCTATGCGTTTTTGTCTTTACGATTTAGTTGGCGGCAAATTTTGAAATCGAAATAAATTTTTCAGGAAAAATAGCTTGTTCAAATGTTTTGAGCGACTTGTATGCATTGGGTGTTACCGATTGTGATAATATGTTGATGATTCTTGGTGTTTCAATTAAAATGACCGAAAAAGAACGCGACGCCGTCGTACCTCTTATTATGAAAGGATTTAGAGTAAGTTGGCATTGCGCAGTTATAATTGTACTCGTATTAGTAGTTTAATTACGAACGGCTAAATTTTGAAATTTTGTAAATTTAATTACGATTCGTCCGGACTATTAGGACTGCGCAGCGGAAGCTGGAACTTTCGTGACTGGCGGTCATACCGTTGTAAATCCATGGTGCACTTTGGGAGGCGTTGCTACGAGCATATGTCAAATTAACGAATACATAGAGTACGTCGGACTCGTCCTGAAATAGTCGCATTTATCGAATCAGTCATATAATTGCGTTTCAATTTTCCAGGTGTAATAACGCCGTTGTCGGCGATGTCATCGTATTAACCAAACCTTTAGGAACGCAAGTCGCCGTGAACGCACACCAGTGGTTAGAGCAACCGGAAAGGTGGAATCGTATTAAACTGATAGTCTCGGAAGACGACGTCAACAAAGCTTATCACAGAGCCATGGACTCGATGGCGCGCCTAAATCGAACCGGTAAGTAAAGACTAAAGCGTATCTGCGTATTATTTGCGTGCTGTGATTTTCACGCGATGGTACGATTGAAATTTTCAGCGGCGAGGTTGATGCACAAATACAACGCTCACGGCGCGACAGATGTTACCGGTTTCGGACTGTTGGGCCACGCGCAAGCGCTGGCGAAGAATCAGAAAAAAGAAGTGTCGTTTGTGATTCACAATCTGCCCATCATTGCCAAAATGGCATCTGTAGCTAAAGCTTGCGGAAATATGTTTCAGTTATTGCAAGGAAGTTCGCCCGAAACTTCTGGTAAATGTTTCAACATTGTACCCGGCTTCTTTATAATCTCATACGGCCATGCCGTTTATACTTAGTGCGTTACTTGATTGGTTTGTTCGTCCAAATCTTACAGGAGGATTGCTCATTTGCCTGCCACGAGAACAAGCGGCTGCTTATTGTAAAGACATTGAAAAACAAGAAGGCTATCAAGCGTGGATTATCGGTATTGTCGAAAAAGGAAATAGAACGGCTAGAATAATAGACAAACCCAGAGTAATCGAAGTACCAACTAAAGAAAAAGATGGAAGTTTGTGGTAATATTTATAAAATGAAGTGTTCCCGTGTGTAATTTTTTTCATTTCAAACTATGATCATATTAATTTTAGTTACATATTATAACGATTATCTTTACTTATTGACGTAGTACCCTAATTTTTATTTTTATTACGATTACGATTTACTTGTATATTGCTTCCAATTTGATAGTTTTTCCGTTTTTTCCTTCTTTCTTTTTTTGTTTTTCTGTACGCTTTTTTTTTCTAATTTTATTTTATTTTATTTAGATGTATTACTTTCTTCTTTTTTTTCTGAATTAGTGAACGAGTGAAAGGAACGGACGCGGGTGCGTTGTTAAATCGGATGAATTATACTAAACAAACAGTTTCAGTTACAAAACCTATCCTATTATATTCGTTTCACGATACGAAAGAGTTTAATTTTGCATTTTAACTTCCTTTCAATGTTTTGTAATCAAAATCCCAAACTATCCTAGTTGATAATTTTTTTCTTCGTGCAACAACTGATTTTTTTTTCATTACGCATTGATTTCATTTCGTAATTACATATATTTTTATTTTGTGTAAGTACATTTTATAGAATTATCGCGTCAACTTGGGTAATTTTGACGATTCGCTTCTTGTTCAACGTGCTTTGCTAGAGTGTTTGTTGGTAAACTCCTCTGGAGAACTTTTCCCTCCGTAATTTTTCCAATGACTTCCGTTGCGCGTTCTCTTCGCTCTCCTTTCATTCATTACACTCCCGCTCTCTAAGATCTGTTTTCAAATTATAAGGCAATTTATTTCCTATGCACGAACAATCTAATTAATATCACCTCCAGACTCGTTAATCGAATAACTGTAACTTTGTATAGAGTTCGTATTCGAAATTCATTCTTATTGCGGCGTTGAAATTAGAGCTAGATTGAACGGAAGACCGAAAAACAGATTTATTTTCACCTTTCTCTCCCAAGGCATTCGACCATTTATCAATGAAAATATCAAAATCAAAAAAAACGTTTTTTTTGTACTTACTCGTATTACACGCGTTGCTACATTACATATTTGTATAACGATAGATATGGTGCCGAAAACATTTATTGGAAATTTCACATCGGAAAATTCAAATCATTCGAATTACGAATTAGTAAATATATATTAGGAAGGTAAGTTACATTTTAAATTGTTGACTAGTATCAATCTAGGTTGGTAGGTAGGTCTAGGTACAGGTAGCTACTAGCTAGATACTGGCATAATGGCACAGTGCGACGGCAAGTGGTATTCACCCGATTCACGCAACGCTCGCGGATCAACGTAACTTGTTTCGCTGTCTAAATTACGCTTGGCCGGGCAGATATTGGTCGTGTGTCTGGCTGCCTGCTGCCTGCTAGGGAGGCGAAGCAGGCTCATCGCATTCGCATCATTGCGCCTTCGTTACATACTCGTACGTCTTACCTCATCTACCGGTGCGGCGCGGAACCTATAGTACGTCTGCCAAGTGTATATACTCGCAGGTATAAATACAAGTAGTAGAAATAGCGGAGTAATGAGTACACGCTTTCGTATAACTGAAGCAGGTACGAAGACGAAGTATGTATCCGAGTAGACGACGTAAACGTGCTCGTGCCCGTGCGCGACTCAATAGAAAGGATGATGAAAATTGTCGTTACACGACGGTGACACATCTATAGGAGGAGCACGTCGAAACGCGTAATTATTACCGTCGTTGTTGTCCCAATATACAGAGTCGCCGCAATGGTATCTGATGGCGAACTCAATTCGACCGCCTGCGGTGACCGTATCATAAACATATATAACGAAAGCGAATCTGTCATAAGATTGATCGTAAGCGTGTTCGGGTTCGGGCGATACGTAAGTGGCTCGCACTTCGGCGTGCGTTTTCCATTCGTCGGACGTGTAGCGCACGTAAACACTCTTACAAAAATCCAAATTCGCCACTATAATTCGACCGGCTATGTGGCGTACGGGTGACTCGCGAACGCAGACCGTTTCTAGGCAAACGCGACGGCAGCGAACGCGGTCTGCGAAATCGGCCGATTCGACCGGAAGCGATCCGAACGTAGGCACAAGCGTACGAGATTCGGCGGTGTCTCGGTCCCGGTCATGATCCAGGTCCTGGTCGTCGTAAGCGGACTTTGGCACAGCGGCGGCGACTTCGACCACCGGCGGCCATTCCTCCAAAAACGTACGAACGCTGGCTAAATCCAAACCGAAAACGTCGGCAAATCTGACCATTTTTTTTTGTGCCGGCGTCGATGACGCGTGTTTTTTTTCTATTCTTAAAGAAGAAGACCTACGAAACGGGGTTTCCTCTTGCTCGCTTTCGCTGACAGCTAGACCTACGGATAGAGTGGCGCGAGTTTGGTGAAGGCTATTTTCATCGTTGCGAGTGCGAGCAGTCGTACGTCCGTCTTGGTCGTGGTTGTTGTCGTTGTCGTTATTTTCCATCCGGCTCCTGCCGAAAAGACGAGGTACTTTCGGTCTAGCGGATACGAGTCTACAATTGCAGTCCGAGTCGTCGTCATTTTCGAAGACGGCACATGCGGCGCCCAAGTCGCTGCATTCGGATCGCCGTCATTCAGTTTATCGCCATCGTTGACGAGGCGGCAAACGGTGGCAGCTGGCTACCTATCTCGCAGTCGCAGTAAGTAGCTAAAAGCATACGTACACGGTACAGGTATCTGGCAAAACCGCTTTATCGCGCAATCGCATTCAACGTGTACCTACGACTGCGAGTATGTAGGTCCCCAAGTACACTTTGATCTGATACCTATTGAGACTCGGTGTCTATTCGGATTCAGATTCGTATTCGTGTTCGCAAATAATCTACGAGTACAGGTACCTACAGAAGTACACGCACGTCAATACGTAAGTAAGCAGCTAAGTAGGTACTTTTAATACGAGTACATAGGAGGTATGAAATGTATCTAACCCGTCGTAATTCGTAACTAGGTGTAGGTAGAGTAGAGCTGTAGTTTTAGCTGGTACCATACAGTACAGTACATACTCGTACGCAGATGCGAAAAAACGGAAAAACGATGGCCGCGTTTACATATCTACCGCCCTACCTAAACCTATTTAAATTCTAATTACACGTTTAATTTCAATTATTTCATCTTCGGCTTGCCACCTGCCAACATTCCTAACCTATCGGCTGTTACAGAAACCGCGGCGCTGATCATGTCTTAGGTAGGTAGGTAGGTAGGTACCTACAACTGCACTCGAATATTTATTCGTACTTCACTTTAGTACATTACGTCTACGTACGTAGATACCGTACGAGTACAGGCATGGCTTACGGGGTATGGGGGTATGAATAATTGAGTAGGTAGTAAATCTACGTACGCTCGGGCTCGCCAGCTGTTGATCAGCATGCGCTTAACCTGCTTACCACTTGCTAGTTGCAACGAATATGCTGCATTTTTTAAATTTTATTTTTACAACACTCCAAACGAATAATACTCGTATGTGTACATTATAGCGTACCTATTTCTGTAGGCCTATACGTGAAATGATGAATTGGCCCAAGTCTCTGGCCAATGCCAATGCCACTGCCACTGCCACTGCCACTGCGAATTATAATCAAAAACTGTTTAAAATTTCGTATTTATAAACAATCATCCGAGCATACCTAATTACCTACATACGTTACCAAACTTATGGACCGACCGCGGTCGCGGTAAAGTAAATATCCACCTAAGTAACTACATAGTAAGTAGGTAAATGTACCAAGTTTCGGTATCGATATTTGTAGTTGTACAGAGTAGATGTAAGTAGGTAGGTAGGTGTATTACGCTGCAAGATGGGTGGGTGATAGGTGAATTTGCAATTTGTCATCGGATTCGCCGCGTCAAAAATCGAATACCTACTGCAAATACCCGCAACGCGAAGTAGTGCGTAACCGCTTCAAGCGATTTTGAATTGCAACTTTGGTAGAGTAACGGCTAGCTAAATGGGATACTATTTTTGTATCAGATAGGTGGGTAGTTTTGTGTTAGGAAGTAGTGAAAGTCGAATGAAGCCAGTAGTCTACACCACGTACCCACCTACCGTGAACGGGGGATACTTTGAACACCTTTTGATGCATTTTGTCGCGTAGCGCCATGAATTCTCAAGTTAGAATTTTGAGCTTTCGAATTAGGATAGTACTAGTTAGGACTAACTAACCAAAAGTAGCGTAGCCAGACAACCATTCAAGGGGGAAAAAGTGGTTTTGCATGAAATGTTTAAAAATATACATCATTTCGTTGAAAGAAGAAAATTTTTGCAAAAAATGCATCCAAAAGTTGAAGTTTTACCGACTTTTTTTTATCCTTATTTTATTGATAGAAACAAAGTTATGGAGCCCGAGCGAAGCGAGGCCATCCAAATGCTAAAATTTTATCGAAAAAATATCTATGATTTTATTTACCTACAATTTTAAAAAAATTCCAATATTTTGTTAATACTCTTAATAGAACTGAAGTTATTGAGCCTGAGCGAAGCAAGGGCAGAAACTTCTCCAAAAAATTCATCTCAAATCTGAAATTTTACCGGAAAAATATGATTTTATTT